>OX442368.1:6090796-6390796 GCA_949357725.1 Hyperoplus immaculatus
CACACACACACACACACACACACACACACACACACACACACACACACACACACACACACACACACACACACACAATGGAGTATATAAAGAGACAGAGCCCAGAGGGACTTGGGGGTTGGGGCTTTGTGGCCTTCCAATGATGGCCTGCAGCCAGTGTCTGTGATATAACGGTGTCATTAAATAGGGGATACAGGTCATAAGTTTGGCTGTCTAGAGTGATACGGTTGGGGTGGGGGGTGAGCCTGACAGCACACAAATAGCATCCACATGCAAGGTGGAGGGAGCGCACAGAGATCAATCAGAAAGATGGGAGAGGTCAACAAAGACAGACAGAGAACCTCTGTGTGTGTGTGTGTGTGTGTGTGTGTGTGTGTGTGTGTGTGTGTGTGTTGGGGAGGGGGGGGTCAGTTAGCGGTCAGGAGGGAGGAAGAAGAGTAGGTGATTGAAGGGGCAAAGCAAGGCATGATAAGCTTTAGAAGGCTTGAAGGCTTGAAGGTGTGTGGGTGTGTAGGCAAGGTGACTGTGTGTGTGTGTGTGTGTGTGTGTGTGTGTGTGTGTGTGTGTGTGTGTGTGTGTGTGTGTGTGTGTGCGTGCGTGCGTGCGTGCTTGCGTGTGTGTGCATCTGTGCGTGCGTGCGTGCGTGCTTGCGTGTGTGTGCATCTGTGCGTGCGTGCGTGCGTGCTTGCGTGTGTGTGCGTCCGTGCGTGCGTGCATCAGTGTGTGTGCATTCTTGTTGGTGTGTGTGCGTTCTTGTGTGTGTGTCCATGCGTGTATCTCAAGACTGAACGTGTGGTAAATCCGTGCGATAATGCACTTCTGCCCTCAGCCACTGCACAGGCACAGTGACACTGCGTCCATCACTCTGGCCTTCTCTCTATCTCTCTCTCTCTCTCTCTGTCTCTCTGTCTCTCTGCCTCACATCCCCCTGCGACCTTCAGCTAGACATCTTTTATGTGCTCCGCCCCATCCCACTCCTTATGCTTTGGACTATCATAAGTCACTTCAGTGCTCTCCACATGTACCCCACAGTTTGAATGTGTAAGTCACGTCTTCTATATGGAAGTTGTGGCCAGAACACGGCTAAGCTGCACGGTGCTTGTCTGGTGCGTAGGTGATACCACAAACAGATATTACAAAGATTGTGATTTGATAAATTCATACCTAATAACTCATAACTGTCGCTTATCAACTCACATTTTGTCCCGTAGAGTGAGGGAGGTTTAAATGCAGTCTGTGGGTGTGAAGGCACTTCAGCATTCATAGTTAGGTTAGACTCATTTTCCAATGTTTTAAACGTAAGTTTTTATTTAGACTAGTCGACTAGTCTATTAAAAAAACAGTGAGAAACAAAGCAGAATGTTAACGCCTTAAAAGGTGAAGTATGTGGTTTATTTATATTAATATAAGTGTAAAATCGCTCTTTATTCATACAGTGATCACTTACATAATGTGCGCGTTTCATAAAGCCGATCTCTCAGTCAGCTGCTTTGTAATCGGTAAATAAACTTATTGGAGTATCCCGAAATTTTTATCCAATCAGAAGAGAGAACGCTACAAACCGACACTCGTCTCACTCATATATAGTATATACACTCCATGGTCTCACTGCCGGTGCACGCCAGAGCAACAGATGGGTGAATGTGTATGCGCCTACAATGGCGGAGCAGGTAAAAATCCTTCCCAATGTCTGTTTTGATGGTTTTTAATCATGTTTTATCACACTTATGGATCTGAGATGATGCTAGATAACTTGCTGCTTGAAGACCGCAGTGCATTAATGTGGTGACGTAGGGACGAGCGAGGGGACTGCTAACTGCAGTAACTGACAGGAAGTTAGCTAAAAGAACCATTCCGCTTACAGCACTTTTAATAATAATAATAATAATATATGGGATTTGTATTTGTTTTAGGAGCCCTTCAGTCGTAACATTCTTTTGGACAATTATCAAGCCGTTAATGTTAATGCTGTTTTAATGTGCGGTGCGCTGTTTATCATTAATATAACGGCCTGTCATCAGACACATGTACCGGATGGATTTACACACATCGATCTCTCCGTCAAGTAAGCTAATCCAAGTCAGAGCTTTTTTATGGGCAGAGATCGTTATTTTAAGTGTGTCTTTATCAAGTTTCTTGTTAAACATTAGTGTAGGCTACTGTTTGCTTATCACCGGACCGCCGAGTCCCGCTGTATGTTGTTTTGAGTAAAAAAAAAAAAAAAAGCTGACGGGAGGAAAAAAAAGGTGTTGCTTTACTTTGTGCTCCTACCTTTGTATCCCTCTCCCTCTATAGGCCTAAACACACGTTCATTCTCATACATTTTGTGTTAAAGTCAACGTGATGGGCAATAAATGACTAACCGACTAATATTTCTGGTGCTTGCTAATAGTAGCAGCCATTTAAACGTTTAACTGACTAGTCTTGTGCATCTAGAGGCATTAATGTGAAATGCAAACCCCTTTGGAAGCATTTATTTCTAGAATGTGAGAGAATGAGTCAAAATATACAGACCAAATCTCTTTATGTCCATTGATAGTGTTGGTAATCTGAAGGGTGTTTTAAAAGTTTAGCAATTGTGCAGGGTTTACCAATGAACATCCCCTCATAATGTCTGTGAGGCGCCTCATTTTGCACTGAATGGTGATTATTAAACTGTGTTATATTTCACTGCTGCAGATTTGCATTTGCTGTTGTTATTCACAGTTATCACTGCATAACATTCATACACGGTGTCAAAAGCAAGAGGAATAGACTATTAAACTGTACCTTCAAACTAGTTGAATGTATTAAAATGTGTTGCTCCGAGGAACTTTCAGTTTATCTTATTTTATGTTCATTCTCACACCACCTTTAGACAAAACAGGTAGTGTTTTTACTACACTAGCTGTTTATGGGTGGGCGTACCCATGACAAAGGCATTAAGAAAAACTATAGAAAAATAGCAATCTTTGCATTGATGGTCTCGTTTGCTGTTACATGTCATTTAAGATCATCAGAGGAACAATTTGACTTTCATTTCAAAAGGTATGAATTTGAATGCTTTGTCTAGAATTCCACTGTAAACATGTTTAATACATGTCAACAATGACATTGAAATAAGCTAGTGAAGCGCATCTGTAAAATACTTATTGTGCTCCATCCTCTCTCCTCCATTCCCTACCCCAACCCCCTCTCATCTTTATCCCCTTTACGGTCCTGATTTATGGCCCCCTGCACTCATTCAACCCCTTCCCTCTCTCTCTCGTGTGTCGACCACAGACAATTACGAGCCAGTCATATGCTTGTGCTAAAAGCATACACTTTTGGAAAACTGTGTGTGACAGTGTCGGTTTGAGAGTGAGCGTGAGGGTGGCATTTACGGGTTTTTGGCTGAACCCCCGCTCCCCCCTAACTGTCCAGCTTTCTCTCACATTTACTGGAATTCTCTCATTAAAAAGGTGTTTGGCATTCAAGGCATCCTGCTACTAGCACTCTACCTTTACTATCATTTGATTTTTTTTTGTACACATCTCTAGTGAGTAAAGGTTCCGGAAAAAGAAAAAAGAAAAGTAGAGCACATGTTTGTTTTTTTCATTTTAATAATAAGACAACTTGGTTTAGTGTTCTACGTGTGTGCGGAGGAGGATTTGAACTGAGTGGGTAAAGATGCTCCAACCTGCAGAGGAGGCCATTTTAAACCTGGCCCAGATCGGACCGACTCTGCAGTACAATCCCTTCTTCACGCTCCACTGCTTTTGCTGCAGTGCCCTGTATTATGCGCCCATCTCTATATCCTTCCATCTTTCTTACTCTCCCTCCTGCTCTTCCCCCCTTACAACCCCACCAGCGCGCACACACACACACACACACACACACACACACACACACACACACACACACACACTTAAACTGCAACTGAGCTGATCTTTATCCACTGTCTCTCAAGCCAATACTTCAGGCTTGCGGGGGAAAGTCTGGCTTATTTATGAAGGGAGAAAAGCCAGGGGCCACATGAACATGAACGGATGCAGAGACACACACACACACACACACACACACACACACACACACACACACACACAGTCACCTAGAATCAGTTCTGGATATTGAAGTAAATCTGAACATGCGTATCCAAACAATATTAATGTTTAAATCTTCTCCTCTGCCGTGAGATAGTCAGCCTTGTTTGTGTTTGTGTGTTTGTGTGCGTGTGTGCGTGTGCGTGTGTGTGTGCCTGGGAGACAAGAAGACTGTTTTTGCCCTTCAACCCCTGAAGGATAATATGGACTCACTTACCAGCTGAGGCACCGTGCACAACAGACTCCCTCAATTAGACACACACACACACACACACACGCAAGAGGGGGGTCTGTGCTGGAGAGTGGAGGAGAAACAAGGGGCAGGGAATAGAAAAGAAAGGCATGTACGGAGGAAGAGGGGAGGTAGTATGAAAAAAAAGGTAGCACAGGAGATGCAAAAGGGGGGAAAGATGCTAGGACTGAAAAAACATTAGGATGATCCACCTGTGAGAGCCATCTGGCCGTAGAAGTGTCCATGCCTCGACAGAGACACACACCCATGATTCTGCTATAACTAAGAATCAATGTATTGGAGGTAGCCAGGCCTGCGCTTTACATTCACAGAGAAAAATCCATTAGCATGGAGGACAACCCAGTGAGCGTTTTACTGTCTTTCGTCCGTGTCGGTTTTTCAACGAGGCAGTTGGAGTAGCATTGTGCTAAGCCGTAAACCCACTGCTGGCTGGCCCATTGGAAATCGATACGCCGGCAGCGGTCGGCTTGGAGCCCCTATACATAACACTGACTGTGATTCTCTGTCGTTTTTACATTGCACCCACAATGCACTTCTCCCTCCTACGCCACACTAATCTGTCATTCTGCCTCTCAGGATCACCTGCTGGCTTACCTGGCAGTCTCTACCACCATTCATTTTTATTACCGTTCTTCACAAATACAGGCTGACCCCAGATCCCATTTCTCCCTCAAAAATAGTAGAAGGCCTTTGGTGGGGGAAAAGAGACAACCAGTCAAAGTGAAGGGTTTTTACTATTGGGGGTGAAAAATGACACCATCTCGTAGCTGCCGGCTTCCCTTAATAACAGCCATCAACAACTGAAGAGGTGAAGCGTGACTTGAGGAAACCATTTAAAAGAAAGAGGCAGAGTGCAAAAGTGTGTATGTGTGTGTGTGCGTGTGTGTGTGTGTGTGTGTGTGTGTGTGTGTGTTTACAGTACTCACATTCCTCTTCTTTGGGGTCCAGCTGGGTGACACTGATGGAGAGGCGGTCCACGCGCTCTTGCAGGGAGTTGACCCGGAAAGAGAAGGAGTGGGCCTCATTGAACAGCTCTCCAAACAGGTCCTCTGCATATTTACCTGTACACGCAACACACACACACACTAATGACACACTTACCGAAAATTACCTTCCAAAGTGTTCAAATAAAAAGTGTGAAAAGGCAAGATGTGTCATTTAAATAAGTGTTCTTTCTATGTGTCAAGCATCACAGTTTATTTTTCTTTAAGTGCAATTACTGACATTTGGAGTTGGCAAAAAAGCGGTGCTGACAGCAAATCCACAGGGAGGGTGACTCCTGTGATAAGGATGTGAGGGCTAGAGAGATTGTGCTTGATATGCGCTCTCTGAGATACCAGAGTAAGAAAAGAAGAAAAAGATTGAGATATGCTGAGGGGGGAAAAAAGTTTTTCTTTTGCTGAGGGTTTTTTTCCCACACCTTGCCCGGCAGAAAGCTTGACATTTAGAACTATGCCGAACACGACACACACACTAACAAATGAAGTGATTAACCATGAAACATATTCATACATTTTTGTTTTGTGAAAGTAAAGAATGTCAAATGGGTTTTTTTATTCCTTAATGTGAATTTTTTTGATTTAAAATCTGCTAATATCTCCACATCTTATTAAATCTGCCACAAGCTCATTTGCATGAATTCTTACCGTTCCAAAGAATCACCAAATGCATAGTATCTTTGTAATCTTATAATCAAATCTTAAATCCAATGAGAAAAAAATGCTATTTAACCACAATGACAATTCAGAGTATTCATTTAGCCTTGTTTAGCAGTGTCATTACACAGACCTGCACAGGAGCATCAGAGGCAGGCTGCAAACCTTGACATTCCTGGCTTATCTGAAATGGCCCCGCATTACAACAGAACTAACTGGGATGGAAGTAGAGAGAAGGGTAATGGAGACAGTCAGTGGAGAAAGGCAGGCCAGCGTGACAGGTGTCTTTTGGGCAGCCTCCGATCGCTATCAGCTCTGTCGGAAACTGCCAGTGAACTCTTAGTAAACTACTCTTCAACCCAACTCTGGTTCAACCTCCTCCTCCTTCTCCTCTACACTCCAGTGTAGTGTAGTGTGATTTGAATGACAGCCCCTTTCATCAGCGCAAGGCAGCAGACAGGCTCCGCTATGCGTGATACTTTTCGAGGACTGGGTGGAAAAAATGTCAGTCATTAAAACTGCAAAACATGAGGCTCATGTATAGGCAGATATGAGATGTAGAGTGTCGGGCGGCTGCTCTGCAGGGGGGGGGGCACTGAGCAGACAGTAACTGGGAGGGGGAGTCGAAATACATAATTTTTATATTTATATATATATATATATATATATATATATATATATATATATATGGTAGAGTGTATTGAAGAGAAAGCCATTAGTAATAATGTGTGTGTGTGTGTGTGTGTGTGTGTGTGTGTGTGTGTGTGTGTGTGTGTGTGTGTGTGTGTGTGTAGGGGGGTGATATAAACATTTTTCATATTTGGTAGGCAGGGTGTATTGAAGATAAGCCATACAGTAATAATGTTGATTGTTAAAAAGAAAACGAAACATAGAATAGAAAGAATGAACCAAAGAACCACATCATGACATATTAGCAATGTAAGTATATGAGTGTGTGTGTATGAGAGTGTGTGTGAGTCCATGCGTGCGTAGGTGCGTGTGCCGCTGTGCTACTGACTGAGGCTGCTGAGCTGGCGTATGACGTTGGCCAAGGAGATGTTGGTGACACACTCCAGCTCATTCTTGATGTTCCTTGGCAGCACCGTGTGGCACAGGTGCCGGGGCTCGATGGTGCGCTTCACCAGCGGCATCCTCCTCCTCCTCCTGCTGCTGCTCCTCCTGCTGCTCCTCCTGCTGCTGCTGCTGCTGCTCCTCACCACTACCTATAGGACACATAGAAGACAAACACTACATTAATGCAACAGTTCTTCTAACAGATTTTTAACAGATTGTGCTGCTTTACTGCAACACTCAGACAGGCGGGGAGAAGAAAACACCTATTGCTTTCACACAACATGAGGATTTATCACAGCTATGGAGAAACAAACATTAGCATAGGAGATAGCAAGATGATGAGGTCTTGGGTCACCAGAGAAAAGTACATAAAAAAATGAAGTTAAACAGGGTCCTGGGGAAATAAAAAAAATGCATCAAAAAGAGCAGGGGAGAATGGTTTTGACACAGCTCAAAGCCATGCTGCAGTAGCCTCATCCTCGTCCGTTACACTGCCCAAGTAAGTAGCACCGTCTGGGGCAAGCAAATCGCAGCACTCTTCTGCCCACTCAGCCACGCTAATGGTAATAAAACTGCAAGATGACTGCCCAGAACCACAGTGGACACAAGAGGCTGCAGTGATCCAGAACCAGAAAATGTCCACAATAATCATACTGGGGGAAACTATATGCACTTAATACACTTTTATATCTCAAAAATGCTTAGCATGTGTTCACCATCTCAGTTGGGCATGGTGGCAATGGCATCATTTTGGAAATAAATCGGTCATATCCGGCCGTCCTATCAGCTTTGCCACAGCCGTCCATTTGTACCACACCATAACAAAACAAAAAAGTCCATATGGTGTGTTTTAAAGGGGTCGAGAGGTTGTGAGAATGTAGGGTCTGTAGTTTCAACACCATATACCAGCAGCAGCACAACTCCCTATGTGACAACACCAGTAAATCACGCTAACAACACCTTGTCTATTCTGGCTGTTAGCTTGTTTTCTAATTAGAGCGAGTGAGTGTGTGTGCGTGAGCGTGTGCGTGTGTGTGTGTGCGAGTGTGCGTGTCGATGTGGAAGATCAGGTGCTTGGGCTCTCCAGCTGATCGACTGCAGCCTGACAGTGATGAGACCTCTTTAAAAACACTGATTAAACTTTAATTGACGTCTGGGTATACTTTCTAATACCACGCTGTATTCTGAGCTGTGTTTGCTGTCGTCAAGTTCAAGTCACTTTATTACACCGCCGAATAAACATGATTATTGACCGTAGCCATAAAAATGTAGGGCAAGGAGGACTCAGGCTATTCTAGGAAGTGGGGATGGAGGGTAGAGAGAGACACAGACACAGAGAGAGAGAGAGAGAGAAAGAGAGAGAGAGAGAGAGAGAGAGAGAGAGAGAGAGAGAGAGAGAGAGAGAGAGAGAGAGAGAGAGAGAGAGAGAGAGGAGCCCAGTAAAAAAGCTTTGTTGAGGTGATTCATCTTGGTGGCATCTTCAATGGGGGCAAAAAAGGCCCATAAATGGAAAGGAGAAGAAGAACTCGCAGTGTTTTGAATGACAAGTAAGTGGCGATGTTACTGCGACACAAAACCCAAACTAACACAGCTTCAAATCCCTGCCTACTTCTAATAGAACAAGACAAATCCTCTCTGCTCTTTAGACACACACACACACACACACACACACACACACACACACACACACACACACACACACACGATTAGAACCACCTTTGTGACCCCGTGCGCTGACATTTTCCACAGGCTCCGGAAGTCTTAGTAATGGAGGGCGAAACCCTTAGCGACCACTCACCATGGCGGCAGGTGTAAACACAATGGCTACTGTGTTTACCTTTGACATTACAGGCCCAACAACTACTTAATGCAACATCGACCGGATCTCCAGGTGGCTATAGTCTTAAAACACAAAAACACAAAAGCAAAAGGAAAAGGAATATCAAGTTCACGGAGAGAGATGATTTAGAATATCAGTGACGGTAATGCAAAAACGCTGACGTAAATCATTCCTGGCTAGTTGGTGACGATTACAGTATGTGTCAGTCACGTCTTAACCGAGGGTACAGGAATAAAGAAATACAGAAATTCAGAAAGCATTTATCTACCTTTATGCAGCCAATCAATCAGTTTCCTTTATTAGAAAGTTGAAAGGCTAAAAGTTGTCCTATTATTTTCTACGGTAAGCTTATCTCTGGGGTGACAGGTGTCCGGATGGAGAAACAAGAATAAACCAAGAAGTAAACACAAATGAATTCAGTTAATCATTTAACACTGATTCATTCTTCGCCACGCCAGCTTATTCAACACACACACACACACACACACACACACACACACACACACACACAATGACAAAAGTATCTGCCGGGCAAGTTCATGCTGTTTTTCTTCCCTGCCCCTCCTGTGCTCATCTCTCCCTCTTCAAGGCCTCTCTCTCTCCTCCTCTCATCTCGACCAGAAAAGACTGGTTTGTCCTCTCAACAACCTTCCTCCTACCTACTGGGTCAAGAGAGTTATTTCCGAGAATGACAGAAAACAGGCCTATTTAAAAGGATGGGAAGGTGGGAGTAAAAATATAAAAATTGATTTTTTTAACCATTTTTGGGCAGATGTTCAAAAAACAAATGCTACATATTTATAAACCTTCATTGTCATATTCCTTTTATCAATATCAAATACTTTAAGAAATGAGAGAGAAATACAGGCTTAAGGAGGGGCAAAATGCTGGATGGATGAAAACCAAAAGCCGCAGTGGATGAAAGAGAATCATCATTCACTCCAACCCCTCTAAGCACATAAACCCCTAACATAAAAGCACATAGATATAGTAGTTAAGTGATGCTATATTGATTGTGCCAGCCTGAACTCCTCAGGGGAGGGACTTTCAAATAGAATAGACGCTGACAGTTTTGACTCAGCTTCAAAAAGAGATATAAAAGTGACTATAAAATGCCTCGTCTATAGAGTGGTTAAGATGTTGGGTCTTTGGTTTCATTGCACAATATGATTATGATCGCTTTTTCTTCACAATATCATAGGCTCAATTAGGTTGCGTTGATATTCGTTGACACATCATTAGTGGGTGGACACCGTGTTAACCTGCCTTGCTTTTCAAAAGAATTCCCAAGACGGTCTCGCCATAAGTGCAATTTGCGTATGTGTGTGTGTGATTAATGACTGCAGCATATGTGTTTGCCGCCTTGCCGATTGCACGCAAGTTGACTCAAGGATGCTGTCAATGGGAGGGAAGGTGTTTCTCTGCAACAGAAATCCACCCACACACACGCTCGCCTCGAACACAAGTATACAGCGAGGAATGCACACACACACACACACACACACACACGTTACATTTCTCCACCGAGGTTTCCATACCCACACACACACACACACACACACACACACACACACACACAGACACACACACACGTTACATTTCTCCACCGAGGTTTCCATACCATACTAAAATGATATGATGACATATGACAGCGTTGCTCTCATGAGAATTGTGCTGTCATTTCTCATGGGTTCCCCTGAGATATCGCTTACACATCGCGATTCGGAGAGAGAGACAGAGAGAGACAGAGAGAGAGAGAGAGAGACAGAGAGAGACAGAGAGAGAGAGAGAGAGAGAGACAGAGAGAGACAGAGAGAGAGAGAGGGAATAACATAGGCAATGTTTTTTTTTTCTATCGTGGAAGATCCACAACAATTATTGTCTGATTAGTATTATGTAAGAATATTATCACAACTAGGAAAGAAGTGCCTCTTTGAAGTGCTTAAATGTGAGCTCTGGCGCGGGGATTTCATTTGTGTTAAGTGAAAGATGTTTTGAGGGTCGTTACTGGAGCCCAACAGAACTGCTGGTGTAGCAAACACCTAGTGCGACAAGAAGACAGTAAATTATAAAGACATTATGTTTTTCGGTGTGTCAGGACTTTTCCTGTAGAAATGCAAGTGTTGCAGGAATTAATTACTTAAGACAAATAGGAAGGCAGCCAGAGTTATGATAACGAGTGAAAAGTAGCCCGCTGCTGCCATGACTGAGATGCTTATATGAGGTTAACGCACAACAATCTGCTGACGTGGACAGGTTTTACATCATGTAAATGTTAAACCAGAGACCTATAGTTTCAGAGTATCCCGGAGACAGAGCTTGTTGCAGACAGAGCTTGCATAACAATTGAAACTCGGACGGACCACACCGACACAAACTGAATCTAAGGAGGAATGTAGGAGGAATGCAACGACTGTGCCGGCTGTGTATAATAAAGACAGGCCATCAGAGCAGCCCATATAAGCCTGAAATGATCAGTGATGATCACTGCACACAGCATTGCTTCACATACAGTATACCTGCTGTTTCCTTGCTATTATTTTTTCCACACAATCTATGGGCCATAGCCAGCATTATTCACTCAAAAACCTTCCCCCTTCCCTTCCACTTCTATGATCCATACATCTTAGGAGGTGCTTCCCGTTGTCACCTGGGGGGGGGAGGCGGGGGTTCACGGAATAGGGCTGAACTCTTGAAGATGTGTCAAAACAGTGATGGCAAATTGATGAATTGAATGTGATACCAGAAAGGGGATGCCGGGGAAATGCTCATCCATTGTGTCCGGGCACAAAGCAGGGTCCTGGGGGTACGGCACGTGCCAGCGGAGAGCAGAGGGGCCTTCCTCTAGTTAGGGGGTCATTGCTCTCGGGACAATATGTCCAAATAGAGGCTCCTAATGAATCCAAATGGAGGATTTACTCACTCACAATGTCACAGAGGATGGCCGTGGAGGAACCCTCAATATGGAGAGGGGTCAGGGGCCTTTTGTTCAGGGGAACACACACATACTCACACGTGCAACCAGTGTTTTTCTACTGAGACAAAAAAAACTGCCTGTTCACTTCAATGCCATGTAACAATTCCCGGCAGCTATATCAATGACAACTGCACTATGTAAGACAAGACAAGCTATCAATGTATCATTGGGATTGGCACAATTTTGCTAAGGGCATTGGGCCTATTGTGAGTGTCAGTACATTGTATAAGAGAATATTAAAACACAGTAAATTCTTGATAAGGAAGACAAAATCCTGATTCACATTTTAGCGAGAATGGTGCAGCCCCATTTGATGTAGAAGTCTCTGGTTCTGTAAAGCTGGAAAATCAGAGGGGGAAAAGGAGAAAGTAACTAGCAGTAACCCAGCAGGAGGGGAGCTGGTCTGGAGCTTGGAATTGGATTGAAACGTCCTCAGCCTTTTCTGAGAGAGATCTGATGTAAAAAATTCATGGTCCGAACAGTTAGTCAAGCTGATTTTTCCCCCTCTCTGGATCAACAATGAAACAGAATCCACCACGAGGCACATGATTAAGCCTCTGGTTCTCACCAAGAGGCTCCCATACAGAGTGCAGGGTGTCTGCAGGGTTCACAAAGCAATATAGATAGATAGGACTTTTAATGTGGTACTTGTTTCACAATCATACGCTCCAAAGTATGAATGTGTGATGGGGACGATATGGTTCGTCATTATCATTGTATCCAGCGTACTGAATACAATGATAGAATAGGAGCAGATTACAATGGTTCCTAATGATTGCAATTAATTCAATGACAGTCACCTCGACCTCAATAAGCAGCAGAAACTGATGAATGGACCATTAGGCTAATTGAATATTATGCTTAAATTGACACTATACTTGACCTTGTTAGATGATGCACACCCTAGCTACTGTAGCTGGCAATGGTGACAGTGTTTTCTTTAGGTGCTGACTAAAACTCCACAAAAAATAAAAAAAGAATTAAACAGCCATCTGTGCACATTAACTTCTTTCGCAACGATTCCACTTTTAGTTTGTAGTGTACATCAATTCTCTAAAGCCCGCTAGCCGATAACGACACATTTTTAGAACTAACATTACTGCCCAGCGCAGCCACAGAAGGCAAAATAAAAACAGTTGCTTTTTTTACATCTTAAATACCTTAAAGAAAACTAAATGTAATGCTGTTTCCACACTTATCAAGAACCCTGCAGAAAAACGCTGCGAGTGGCATTCAATAAAAGCGACTGGCAGGAGCATGGAGGTTTGCCCTTTAGATATCGACATCCTTTAACCTGAAGGGACCGACAATTGAATCGCTGCAAAAAGCCTCGAAGCACACTCATTTAGACTATAGGAAGTTAGTTTAGGACTTTAAACAAAGCCCTAGATTCACAACCATAATGTGCTCTCTATCTCTCTCTTAAAGCCTTCCTCTAAGCCAACTCCAATCTTGTATGGTTTGTCTTCCCCCCCATGTCAAATTAGCCCTGAACATTTTGTCCTTTTTTTCCCAGTGAGCTTGGGCACTGCTGTGTGTGTGTGTGTGTGTGTGTGTGTGTGTGTGTGTGTGTGTGTGTGTGTGTGTGTGTGTGTGTGTGTACGTGTGTGTGAACCTGATTTCTGCAGCTGCTCAACATTAAAAAACACATACATCTAAAATCAGGCAAACTGGCAGGACCATATCGGCCAAGCAATGGAAGAGGGAGCAGAGAGATCAAACTGGCAAAGCTCACCAACAGCTGGTTCAAATCAGTAATACAAGATATGCAGTGCAGTACAGCGCAGTCAGCTACAGAGGCTTTATTTTTCCCAAAGGAAAATGGGCCAGGGGAGGAAAAATTAATGTACGATGTCAAACTCCAAACTTATCAGGGAGACACTGCCGTTTCCCTCTGGCTGGTTAAAAGAGTTTTCTCCCTTTGCAACTGCGGAGCGCTCAACAGGGGAAAAAATAATCCGTCTGGCTCATCTCTTTTGTTATTCTAATGAGGCAGCTAGCTATTCATATTTAATGCCATTTGTTCTTTTCATTTACTCTCTCATTACCACATATAAGGCTCGAATTCTTTTTATATCACCGTTCCCTCTCTCTCACTCTCACATTTTTTGTAAAGATAATAAAAAAAATGCTGCATCTGCTCAGTGGCTACAGCCCGAATGAGATGTCCTTGGAAAGTTAAACAAGAAAAACATGAGATTTTCGGATTCATTGATAAGGAAAAGGATAAGGGAAAAGGAAGAAGATTTTTTTTCTATGCTCACCCTTAAGAGATTGGCCAGGTATGCAACTAATAGTAAGAAAAGTTTGCTCAGGAGTTTATCAATCTGGATTTTTTCACACAACGTCTTAGGTCACTTTTCATAAGTATGTATGTGCAGAGGTATGCAACCCCATGACTTTTTAATAGATACAAACATTTTGGACTTGAGACTTGGTCAGACGACATGCTGTATAAACTAAGTATTCATCCCAGATACCCCCCCCCCCCCCCCACCCGTCCTCCCCAGCCATCACTGCACATCACGTTGTCAGAACGTCTGATGGCATGTGCCAGTGTGTCTCGCTGCCAATTAAAACTCTGTACCAGCCGGTTCCCCTTCAGCGGTGAGATGACACCTTGCAGGCCCTCACCAGCGAGGTGCCACACACACACACACACACACACACAAACACACATTGTTGTCGGGCTGAAAATACACCTACAGTGCTGTCAGGTTGGGCTCAGACAGCTATGCTAACTAGGTTTGATGGGAAAACTTTGCAGAGTGCTTGTGGCGAGGGATACAGGCGTGCTGGCACATAGTAAACTTTCTCTCTCGCCTCAACGGCTCTAGATTTTTGCCTGCGCTGTTTTTCACACAATATTCCTTCTGACAAGTTGTCAACCTTACGCATAAATAAACAAAGGTTGTTGCGTGTGGTGTTGTTAACTTTTTTCTTTTATTTTGCCCACCACTGCCACCTGAGCCCTGTAGTTTGGGCTGTCGTGTCTGTCCACATCCATTTCTCATGGACATGTTACACACAGTGAGCTATCCCAATCAAACACGGGGTGTGTGAAGCAAAGGAGTCATTTTGCGCTATGCCCAGTCTCTCTCCACTTGACACAGCCAGCACTGATCAAAGCATCCTGGCACGCTGGCACTCAGGTAGTCAGATGGCACAGGGCCCACTGGCTGGCTGGCTTTCTGGGCTGTTATAATGTTGCTTGGCAGCTGGAAACAACTTTCAGGAAGTGCTTCAAACAAGAACCAGAAAATAGCCCATTGCATTTGCATGTTGGAGAGTTTCTTTTCTCTATCTCTTTGTCTCTATTGTCTCCATTTTATTCAAATGCACAATGTAGCGAAAACCTCTTCCCACTTATGTATTGCCATTGTAATACTTTTTATACAAGAAATGAAACAGCAATAGTAGTGTTAAACACAATGTTGATTGATTATCCCATACTACAGAGAAGATAGCAAAGAGACTTTCCATTCATGTGTGTATGAAAAGAAATCCCTGTGAGACAACAGTGGCGGTCTGTCCACCACACTTTACATTCAGAGCGTGATCAATGGTGAACCTTATACCGTGTGAGTATAGCGGGGACAACTTGAGGCACACAGCACACATTGTATTTCGTTGGCAGGAGCTCGGATTGCCTTAGACAGTCATTTAGCAAACATGCTTCATCCCCACCGTAGAGACACATAACTTTATATTCATAGACGTCTGTGTGCCAACGTTAATGAGATGAGCGTCTGATGAACAAACAGACTCCAAAGAAGTTGATGTGCTTCTGAGAATGCATGGAAACCCAATGGTATGAATAATGAAAGCTCCTCGCTACTTAATAATATATGTCTGACTGCTGCTCGCACTGCACCGCTGTACTTGTTTGGCCTATGGAGGAAATTTCCTTGAATACTCCCATGGTGTTTACACAAAGGACATGAAGGACAAACTAACCACTGCAACAACCACTGTCAGATCCAACCATGAGTCAACACTATCAGAGTGTGTCTCAGCAAGAGAGGCACTTAAACCAGGGTTGAGGGGTGGGGGTGAGGGGGGAAACGGCCAAATAAAGTGGGCATGCCTGCCAAAGGAAACTTGCACTGCTCAATTCATCTGTGAAGTCAATAAAAATTGGAAGGGTGAGAACGAAGAGAGTTTTAAGTCTTCAGTAAACTTGGTTTCTGTTGCACGTCAAGGTTGGCCAGAGATTTATTTATTTTTATGGACAGAGAGAAAAAGAGAGAGAGAGAGAGAGAGAGAGAGAGAGAGAGAGAGAGAGAGAGAGAGGCAGCTTGAGGCACAATGAATAAAAAAAAAGTGTGAGAGGGAAAAGGAGAGAAAGAAAGAGAGAAAGATGCCTGCAGGACCACTGTGTTTCAGGGCACGGAGAGGCAGGATAACCAATGAGAGCGGCTTTTTTTTTATGGGTGAGTGGGAGCTGATAGTGAGTGATACTGCAATTTTTCTCAATATATATTGCAACACTACACAGTAGGTATTGTGATTCAGTGCCCGGACAATGTAGTGCAATGTACCAATTCAAATCCATCTGACTGCTGTAAATATCCCCAGTGTTTCCCACATCTCAAAGTGCCTTTAAAGCACTCACCGTTTCATTTTTTATATCAATCTACCAGTAAACCCATGCTCTGGTGAGAAGGCGCAACATTTCGGCACACTGTGGAGGAATTGTTCTCCTATCGTTTTCCTTTGATCTCAGAATACATCATGGTAAGAGAAAGGGGGAAACAAATAATAATGGTGACATATAGCTCACAGGCAGAGTGTATTTCATGCACCACTGCCTGCTGCAAAGAAGAAAAAGGTGTAAACATGGGAGAGAGGGGGGTGTGGATTGTTACATTTCGCAATCACGTGAATACTTTATTTTTTTTTTAAGATTATTTTTTGGCATTTTTTTCAAGCTTTATTAGATAGTGCAGAGTTGAAATGGGGAGGGAGAGGGAGAGGGGGGGATGACCTGTTGTAAAGGTCCACGGGTCGGATTCGAACCCGTGACCACTGCAACGAAGGCCGATAGAGCCAATATGGTACGCGCTCTGAATACTTTTAATAGTACCTGACCGTTGTTGATGAATTTATTTTGACTGTATATGTGTCACGTGTAACTCAATAGATGGGGTCTTATAATTTCTTTAATATTCAATCAATCGGTACCTCAAAAGGTAATTTTCTTTTTAAAAGCATCCAGTCTGCTGTAGTTTTAAAAACGCTATCAATTTGTCAACTAAGTAAGTGACCAATGTAAGGTTTTACAAGCAACGCAATGCTAAATTTAAATAACCTACACTGAAAACCTCCAAAAGGGCTGATAAACAGGGGTCATTTACACCCGCATCACATATTAAATGACACATTCACAACCATTGAGTGAACTTAGCGGAACTTGGCAGCATGCTGAGGAGGGGGGGTGGGGTGATAACATGTGAGGAAGAGAGACAAGAAGTGGGGGAAAAAAGCGAGGAAGGATTTGTGGGACAAAGTGGACTGTTCAGACAGTGGCCCAGGGCAGCTGTGCAAAACTCTCATAAGCTGTCTCTTGAGTTTTTAAAGCAATGTCACAGCCTGTGTCTGCTGCTGGGGAGAGCGAGGGAGAGAAAGAGAGAAAAAGAGAGCCAGAGAGACAGAGAGACAGAGAGAGAGAGGGAAAGGGAGAGAGAGAGAGAAAAAGAGACAGAGAAAAAGAGACAGAGAGAGAGAGACCATTGTGGGAACAAAGTGCTGGCAGACGGGGGTGGTGATGGTTAGTGAAGGTGCCCTTGCTGTGAGGAGGCCCGAGGCTAGTGCCAGCGGGTACAGAGAGGCTAGCACTGACCGCTGGGACAACACCAACTTTTTGGCTTCATCAAGGCTTAATTGATTCAACTAACCAGGCTCAGCTGTGAGCCTTTTCTATCCAGACAAGAAAAACACTCTATACAATATGTGTAGCATATTGGTATAGAATTTATAAGATAAAGATTTTGAGCACCAACTAAAACAATGTTATATTTTGGAATGAGTTTTCTCACATGAACACACACGAACAAATTGACTCACAGTACGTATAATTGGCATTTGTATGCATTTTCTTGTCATTCTTTAGCACACACACACACACACACACACACACACACACACACACACACACACACACACACACACACATACACACACACACACACACACACACACACACACACACACACACACACACACACACACGGTGGCAAGCATACAGGCAGTGGTTGGTCACTGTCCTCAGGGCCTTTTTTCCATCTATAGAAACAGCATGCTCATTAAGGGTCAAGAGATCAGCTGCAGGCATCATGTGAACTGTGTGTCTCATGACATCTTAGCACATCCACACCACACCACCCTAAAGCGTATGCAGCCAGCCACACATAACACTGACAGCTAATGCATTAAAATGCCACAACTAGGCTGAAATGGTGGGTCATCCCCTGCATACAAATGGAAACAGAGCCTGGGTGGCAGGAAGGAATGAATCCATGTGGAGCGAAGGGGGGGCTAGGGATGACAAAATGTGGTCTCACAGGCTTATATTAACAGCACTATAGAAGATTGACTCAATTAAGGGCTCCTCCATTCACTTACTCTGCCATTATATCCAACAATGATAAAGACACCGATTCACACTGTCTGCCAGGCAGCACTTTTTTCTAAAGAGTGAGATGAGATAGAGTGAGGCAGAATGTTTCTTAAAAGGGTCTACATGAATCAATTCCTTATATTTAGAGATGTAGAGTACAGTGTGTGTGTGTGTGTGTGTGTCTAGAGTATCACAATCGTACAGGAGACACACACACACACACACACACACACACACACACACACACAAACAATATAGATTTGATCATTAGATCAAGCCCGATGCAGTGTCTTGCCTATGGTGAAGCATTATGGGTGACAATGGGACAAACGCGCCCCTCTCTGGTCCCTCTCTCCCTCTTGTATTGGCCTGTCACTGGGCATTGTGAGGCTCGCTGCTGGCCTCCAATCCACACATCTTGAAAGGGAAGCAAATCCAATTCTTCCTGCAGGGACAATGCTTCTCTCTCCCCTGTATTATCTGCCCTTGTTTGCTTCTATTTTTTGCCTCTTATCAGCGTGCACATTTCAAGCACCCCAGGCGTCTCTTCAGTATTAAGTGAGACTGGTGTGTGTGTGTGTGTGTGTGTGTCTCACAGGAGAGAGAGAGAGAGACAACAGCTGTTATCATTGCTCCCACACGATTCCTTGTTATCTATCCCGGTCAGTCAAGACTTGGGCTTGTCTGTCGTTCTGTACCCCTGAGTGTGTGTGTGTGTGTGTGTGTGTGTGTGTGTGTGTGTGTGTGTGTGTGTGTGTGTGTGTGTATATGATGGCTGTTGCAATTAGATAAACACCTACTCAACTTGTTCACACTCCACCTCTTCGTGTTGCCCACACATGAGGGCCCTTCATCACATGTTCTATATAGTGATCTGAGCAGATGTAGATACTCAACAGTTTGCTTATTTGCCTGACTGAGTTGTTACAATATATACAGTACCTGACACTGGAAAAACTCCAGGAAACTTTGGAGTAAAGTTTCACCCCAATTAAAAAGAAAAATACACGTTGTTTCGCTATAACTTCTCAGACTGTTTAGGGAGTGTAGGGACATAATTATATGTCTAGATAGTGAAGTTAACAACACACACTGGGCATAACTGATTAAAAAGTGAAAATAAATTTTGTAGCTCGAGACAGAATGTGAGAGAGAGAGAGAAAGAGAGAGAGAGAGAGCAAGAGAGAAGAGAGAGAGAGAGAGAGAGAGAGAGAGAGAGAGAGAGAGAGAGAGAGAGAGAGAGAGAGAGAGAGAGAGAGAGAGAGAGAGAGAGAGAGAGACAATTCAATTTGGGCCTACAAGCAAAACTTAGTTAACAAAAGCAAAATGTAAGAAAGAAACAGCTGAATTAGTATGTGTTTTAGCTGTTGATGACATTACTAACACCAGAATAAGAACAGTGATAGTCATTCACGGGGCATATCCTGCAATGCGGCACTTGACATAACAGATGGACCGAAAAGGCTAGAAAAATGAACCTGCAAAGGTTTCCTGTAAGTCTTATCTTGACCGTGGTGATGCTCTAGGCCAGTGGTTCCCAACCTTTTTTCCTTGAGGACCCCCCTGCCAGGGTCCAAGACAAGCAAGGCCCCCCCAACCCTAACTCCGACCCACATACACACAATAAAAGAATAGAGTGATTAATTACAAACTTTTATTTGCAAAAATAAACAGCAGTTGTAGGCTTTTGTTCTTATTCTCCTGCTTTTACACTGTATATAGACACATGGATTTATTTGTACTAGATGTCACACACACACACACACACACACACACACACACACACACACACACACACACACACACACACACACACACACACACACACACACACAGTTGACAGGGTGTCACTAAGGTCTTCGGAAAGTTTTTTACTCGCCAGTGCTTGCCGATGTATCATGCAGTGGAAAATCACGCAGCCAGGGACTTTTTCCTTCAGGCGGCTGTTAAACCCCTTGTTTTTGCCCATCATTGCTGCGGCTCCGTCAGTGCAACATGCAACCAGGTTTTCGTAGATATGAGTCCACAGCCAGAAATATATCCTGGCCGGTTGTTGTTGTTGATAGATTTGTAGACATAAGAACATGTCTTGTTTCAAGTCCCCGCCATCAATATACTGCACATAAACAATGAGAACGGCCTCGTCTGACGCGGTTGTTGTTTCGTCCAGGTGTATGGCAAAGTTAGCATTCCTCAGCTTCTCGTGCAGCTGGTTTTGGCAATCTGCAGCCATTTTATCAATTCTGTCTTTCACAGTGTTGTCCGAGAGTGGGACAGTTTTCACTTTATCAACTACTTGCGGTCCACACATACTCTCTACAATTTTCAGGAGGGCGGGTTTGATTAGCTGCTCTCCAATATTGTGCGGCTTTTTAGCCTTCGCAATTAACAGTGAACAGTCAAATGACGCCTCCGTGGCTCTGTGTAAATCAGTACCTGCTTTTTCAAAAGCTTTTCTGATGTCCGTGGATCTTCTTGATAGTGCCAATTGCTTCTTTCTCTCAAAATATTCTCGACTTTCACCAATGGTCTCGGGGTGTTTGGTCTCCTGGTGTCGTTTCAGTTTGCATGGTTTCAAACTTTGATTAGCTAGCTTCTCGCCACAAATGACGCATTCTGGCCGAAAACTGTCCTGTCCTTCCATAAAACCAAAATCGATGTATCTCTGGAGATATTGTTTTGTTTTCATCTTTGGTACAGACGAACCATTTTTTTCTGTGTAAAGTGAGGCTGACCGCAGGGAAACAATCAGCATTGCCCGCCACCCACGAGCCGCCCGGAAGGTTGCTTACGCAAGTTCAGAGGTCATATAATAATGAATTTAAATGTGGACCAATAATATGTTTTAATTAGCATTAAACATCGTTTTGATTATCCAATTGGATGTTATTGGGGTTTTATAAATTTAATGTGGAATTTTTTTTTTTTTTAACAAGTCACAACCTCAGCGCAGACACACTTGTGCGCCCCCCCCCTTGCGATCTCTGGCGCCCCCTGCTGGGGGGCGCGGACCCCAGGTTGGGAACCACTGCTCTAGGCAACATCTGGCCTGGTATAACATTCCTTCTGCTGCCTCTATTCCACAGTATTGTTGTTGCCTTTGTTTAATGGATTGGATTTATATAGCGCTTTTCAAGGCACTCAAAGACGCTTTACAGGGTTCCAGGTTCCATTCATTCACACACAGTCATACTGGTGGTGGTAAACTACCATAGTAGCCACAGCTGCCCTGGGGCAGACTGACGGAAGCGTGGCTGCCATTCAGCGCCTACGGCCCCTCCGACCACCACCTCAAACATACAGCAGTCATACACATTCACACGAGGCAAAGTGGGTGAAGTGTCTTGCCCAGGGACACAACAACTATGACACTGGTGGCAGAGCGGGGATCGAACCGCCAACCCTTGGATCATTGGCCAACCCGCTCTACCACCTGAGCCACGGTTGGTTTGAACTATCTTTTGCATTCAACCGTAGACATAGGGAGACATAAGGTTGCCCACAGAACAGGCAATCATCATTAGCCTCGTTGCAAGCAGTTGGCACTGACTTTGCAGTTTCAGCGTATGAAAAGCAGAGTATGGTATAGTAGGGGTGGTGAAAAAAAGTAAGTAGTTCATGTAAAAGTTCCTATCTCTTGCCATTTCAAATTGATTCATAATTACCAAAGATCGATTTCAAAAAAAATATATCATTTTTGCTGTCGCCAGTAATGTTGACTTGCCTAACTATCACATGCATTACAATCTTCACATTTAAATAAACTTAAATGAAGGAGGATAAGATATTGAATTTGTATTTGTTTTCATGCCATAATTTGCCACAACGCCTCTTAGCACACAGTGGACGGGAGGAGATCCTGAAATCCTTCTTTGAACTGGATTGCAAAAATCAATTTTGAAACGGGACCCCAAGAAACAGAATCAAATCAAATCGTGGGATTCCAAAAGATCCACAGCTCTATATGGAACAGAGAGACAGAGAGAATACAATATACACACACAGACACACAGGGACCTAGTAGTGAGGCTATGCAGGCCGGCCTGGCATCACCTATCTGTCCTCCTGAGGCTTAGCTATAGGCAAACAAGGCTCCAAACCACACAGCATAGTGAAGTGACCTTTGACCTTAGCCTATACATGGCAGGATGGACCTATGTGGGCTGCTCCACTGTGTAGCTTTAGAGGAGGATGTTTTTACTGCAGGCAGTTCACACTCTGAACTGGTATTCAGCCAGCCAGTGAGTGACACACACACACACACACACACACACGCACACACACACACACACACACACACACACACACACACACACACACACACACACACTTGCCAGATCAAGTAGTTGGGAGACCAACCTTGAAGCCATATTGCCTTATATAACTTAAGTAATAGTCCACAGTAAACAAAGGGAGAGTGTTGTGGATCTATAGACATTGTTTAAAGATCTGACGCTGGTGTCCCATCATCCCCCGTTGTTTGCCAGAGGACCTGAACAAGCCTTGAATAACATCACATGCCAAAGACAGCCTCGTTATTACTGGAGTCCATCTGCTCCTGTTTACAGGATTCATGCTGCACTGCTCTCACAGCTCAGCATGGTGTGTGTGTGTGTGTGTGTGTGTGTGTCACACAGAGACTCACACTCACTTCTATGATTGCCTCTAAATAATTGATCATCAGTAAATGTTGATTTCTAGTTTGTGTTATTGGCTTTAAACAGACACCTGTCATATTAATAGGTTAATAATTACACTGGAAAACACAACATTTAAATCCCTCTTTATCATTTAAAGTGTACTAAGCCTTTTTCCCCTGTTTCAGATTCTACCCCTGGAGTGTTATTTATCAAACAGGTGCACCAGCCTGCACACCTGTCAGCTGAATGCAGTCAGTGAAGTGCACCTCTTTTTTAGGCCACATATCAGCCAGCAGCGTTTGGGCTCAAGAGGAAGATATTCACACAGTAACAGCAACAGCTAGGGGTGGGAATCTCTTGGCACCTCACGATTCGATTCCGATTCCGATTCCGAGGGTCAACGATTCGATTCAAAATCGATTTTCTCAATGCATCTCGATGCAAATTTTTTTTTTACGTACATACCTCTGTGTGATTTTCAAAAATATATTTATATACACATGTGAGTTTGCTACTCAGAGTTTGCTAATCACTTCCTACTTTTGTGATGATCATTAAATACAATCAACAGATGAATTACCTTCTCTAATATTGTATTAGAGAAAAAGCTTTTCTTGTCACAAATATGACTTTCTATGACCAGTGCAATAATCAATGCAGCTTTCAACACACTATGGAAGTATGTAAAAACTAAACCTTGTGTATCATGTTTCTATAGGATTTCTATTCTATTATTTTCTATGTCATTTCAACACATTGTGCAAAAAGTATGGCTTGGAATTCAGCTCTCATACAAAAACGTAAACAGACACAAAGCCAGTGCAGGTCATATGGGTTTGCTGCTCTCTGCCCTTTTGTCGCCACTTTTAACAACTCGCACTTGTGTGGTGTGAATGCGCAGTGGCGCAGGAAATACTAATAGTAAATACTAGTAATTTATTTATTTATTTATTTATTTTATAAATCGATTATTAACTTTTATGAATCGATTCGGAATCGTTCGAGAGAGAATCGCGATTAATCGGAAAATCGATTATTTTTCCCACCCCTAGTAACAGCTCGCTGGCTGGCTACATATCAACAGCACTACAACGTTGAAGAATATGCAGAAGGGATACACACGTGATCTCATGCATACACACATGCATGCATGACACTGAGGCACCATGGCTCCAGCCCAAGGACAAAGAGGAGACTATGCCTTAAGAAACAGTCAGGGTCATGAAGAAAGATGGCTGCTATCTACAGACTGATCTCAATATACACGACGCGTGCACATTTAAAGACACTTAGCGGTTTCCCTTCTTCTTATATAAGGCAGCCGTCACACACTCAAGCTGTGGGCATGTGTCTATAAATGAAAGACAGTTATGTAAGGTACTGCTGCATTAGAACATGTTGCATAGCTCAACCTGACAGATTGGCTCAGAATGTATCATCCCATCACTACATCATGTAGTTTGGTATAGCATAGGCCTGGGAGTAGACAACACTACCCTCCATGTCTTTGGATGAAGGTGGAAGGCATAATTGCATACTTGCTAGCTCTAAAAGTGGAAACTTAGGGTGTATTCACACATGCCGTGTTTAGTTCGGTTGAAACGAACTCAGATGCACTTCTGCCTTCGGTGCGTATCTTTCAGGCAGGTGTGAATACAGCAATCGCACTCGGGGGCGGACCAAACAAACGCTCCGAGACCCAGCTGAAGAGGTAGTCTCGGTGCGTTTCCAAACGCACTCTGCTGCAGTTCGTTTGTGGTGTGAATTTGTCCGGACTCGATCCGACCCAAATGCAGGAGGCACTGTGCCTTTTCTTTCTTTTCTTTTTTATTAAATAGCCGTCAGCTTCGCATTATGGGAAAGTGCTGTTGTCGCCATTGTTAGGACGATAAGTTGTGGTTTGACCGGGAGCCCAGAACAATATAGTACATTTGATCGAGAGGACGCGTAAAAATGCTGAATGTGTTCAGCGATCAGATGAAGGAGAGGGGAGCGTCTCCCGCACAGTGCCAACAGGTTCACACTGCGCATGAAGTGTGTGTTTTTATTTTGCTTCCCATGTAGGCCTACGGGACCGTCAATAGGCTACTATCCCCGTGTCAGTTTGGAGCTGAACTGCGCCGACCCAGCTGATACACAGCTTAATCAGCTGAGTGTCAGCTTGAGCCTATTCTTCTCTCGTGACGCGCGTCCAGCACCAAAAATACAGTAAAAATTATGTTTCATATCGTAGGCTACAAGCCACTTAATGTGGCATTGACATAGGGCTACACATTACCACCATATGAAACAACAATAATTTGATGTTTTTCTTCTTTATTTATAGGTTAGATGTAGGCCCTTTTATTATTTTTAACCCCATATTATATCAATGATATATATTTCGCAGTTTTAACTTCGTGCTTCCTGTTTCTCTCCACCCCAGAATGTCTGTCCAATGAATGAATGACCTCAGATCACGTGTGGTTTTGCTTCGTAATGCTGGTTCACTTGCAAAAGGGGCAATATGAAAGTGGACCACACCAAGCAAAAAAAATCAAACCTCTATTTGGTCTGGACCAAAGCAAGTGAACTAGCGGACTTTCCAAGTGTGAATACACCCTGAGCCAATATTGATTGGTCCTGGTGAACTAGCTAGCTATAGCCATTGCTGTATGATAAGCATTGATAGCAAAAGATCAAGTGATTGCTGACTCGGTAAGAAATGCTTAGGGAAGGCTTTTCTTGCTGAGGATTTACTAATCTGGCAATTTCCCTGCCAACCATCACAGACATAAAGAAGGCAAGCTTTCCTCCACTCCTCTCCCGATCTCTCCTTCCAACATGGAAGAGACCGAGGCGCGCAAACACACACACACACACACACACACACACACACACACACACACACACACACACACACACACACACACACACACACACACACACACACACACACACACACACACACACACACACACACACACACACACACACACAGAGGCGGGCTGGGCTCTTCTCCAGCACCGTTCGGATGAGCGTCTCCGCATGCAAATCCAAAGTCGGAGCTGGGATCCTTGCTGTGAGCTGTAAGTGAACGACCAAATATTGGCTCATTATTGAAGGCAGCATTTGTCTGTGTGTGCAGGCTGCCCGCTGTGAAATTATGGACAAACACGCTAGGACGCTAAGAGGCTACTTCCCCTCTTGCTTGCATTCTCTTTGCCCAGTGCTTTCTCCTGGTCCCGCCAGCATCCCTTTCTTTTCTTTTTTTCTTGTTTCCTCTTTTTTTTAAGTTGTTGTGGGCTTTCAGATAGTTTATGATAGACAGACAATGACAAAGAAGATAGGAGGAGGGAGGGTGTTAACTGCAACCACTGCCTTGAGCTAGGAGCAAAAAAAAGGTGGTAACTTATGTGTAGAAAAAAAAACTATTGCATCTCTTATCTACTTTATTCTTGTCTCCAACTGGCTCTTCCCTGCTGTTTCTCATATTCCTACCCAATGCAAGGAGGAAGTAAGAAAAAAAATAAGAGTCGTAGTGCTTTATGAAAATGAAAATCTGAGAAAGAGGGGGGCGCCTTTAGCTCAGTTGGTAGGGCGTCCCCCCCATGGGCCTCGGCCAGCAGGTTCGATTCCAGCCTGCGGTCGTTCTCTGCATGTCACTCCCCTCTCTGCCCCATTTCAACTCTGTCTCTCTCTACACTACCAATAAAGCATAAAAATAATAAAAAAAAAATCTTAAAGAGATCCTATTATGCTACTTTTCTGGTCTTAATTTCTTCTTTTACACTGCTATAGAGCAACCTGACACGAATCACATCACAAAAAACTATGAAGATTTTCGGGAAGCTCTTTCTCTTATTTTGGCGATCCAGCACGTCCTGTCAACACTTGAGTGTGTGTGCTTCGGCCATCTCCGCTCCCTCCGCCTGTGCTTCGGCCATCTCCGCTCCCCTCCCCCCCCCTCCTGCAAACCCCACTCCGTTGTGATTGGTTACCTTCCTTCCGGAACACTTTCAGTGGCGGGAAGCGCGAGCATGGACCTATAAGGGCGCGAGGCAGACGCGAACAGGGAAGTGACAGCATTACCATACATGGAAACATCCGCGTGGAGACGTCACAAAGTTTTATGCGACGTCACAAATTATGAAAGGGTAGACCGCTTTGAAGACGTGACTTCTCGACTGGCTAGAATAGTGTTTAGTGCTCTGCACAGACACCCCAGACGGTCAGCAGGGAATACGTCGAAATGCATGTAAGTCATTATTTGATAATTTAGTATGGTTAAGCATGACTATAAATCATCATAACAACGTTTATAGGTCATAAAAGTCAAAAAGCATCATAGGTCCTCTTTAAAAAAAAATAAAAAAATAAAAAAAAATCGGAGAAAGAGAAGACAAATATTCAAAAGGAAGGCGTGACAGGAAAAGGAAGAGATATACAGTACGGGGTGGTGTTATCTTTCATGCAGCTCAGTGTTTTGCTATTCAAATCTCTCTACAAATATACAAATACTCCCGAGTGCAGCCGCAGCACAGATCACTTTGAAGTCAGCTGGCAGGATTAAGAACCAGGTCATACACAGGATAGATTAAAAAGGTGCAGTGCGTAGAATTTTTGGGCATTTTTCAGACCAAACTTGGTAAAAATGGAATAAAATATTCCAACATATAAAGTATGTTTTTTGTTTTATTCAAAAGGAAGGTGTTACCAAAGGAGCACAGCAATCTAGAACTTCACCACTTGGTGCCAGTAAATATTCCGAAACTACACACTGCACCTTTAACACGGTGACCTAAAAGGGCAGGTAAACAACACTGTTATTGCTTTGCTAATATGACACAAAGATTTCCCTAGCCATTGACATTGTACACGCATAGATACACAGTGGCACACACACACAGTAGCTCATTGTCAGTGCTTGGGCCAACAGTTTATGAGGAGAACCCCCTGTATCCAATTCCCTCGTGGAGCAGAGCGGGCCTGCATTGTGTTGAGTGAGGTATCGGACTACTCTCACGGTCCAGAGCCGTACACATGACACCAGGGGGGTGGCTTCAACAGTTCCATAGTTCGACCCATTCTGTGAAGCTCATTCTGCCTTTCAGCTGAGAGCATTGGCGGGGTCAGTCACAGGACACCATGGTGCTTTATTTCCAAAATACCTGGCTATTTACTGACTGAAGAAGGGTCTTGAGAGGGCTGCTTTAAGGTTGCAGGACACAGCCCACGAGGAGATAGTAGTTTGTAAACAGTATATTTTAACTCAATAGTGCAGGGTTATAAGGCTACCTTTTTTTTACCCTTCTAATTATGTTTTGGCAATGTGCTATCAGCTGTCAACCACATTCATGACACTCAAGTTCTCGTCCAAAACAAATACATTTACTTTTCAAATTTTGAGGCATGAGCCATACCCATTGCCGGTTGCTTCACAAAGCAACCGGCACATCTCAAGTACTGCTAGGCCCAACATTATCAAAGCACAATAAGTCCTTTCTAAAAAGTAATCGCCTTGAGTCACAGCCTTAAGTGATGTGGTGAGTGACGGAACTCTTGTGTGGATCAACACAGCAGCTGTGGTCTAAGTAGTTCCCGGGCAAAGTGTGAGTAAGGTCCTGCTGTAAAGATATGGAGGCAAACAGAAAGAAAATGCAAAAAATAACTCCTAGTGGTACTTTCAAAAGGAAAATGAGAGAGAGAGAGAGAGAGAGAGAGAGAGAGAGAGAGAGAGAGAGAGAGTGAGAGAGAAGAGAGAGAGAGAGAGATACACAGAGAGACAGAGAGAGACAGAGAGAGATAGAGAGATGGGGGATAGTGATAGAAGAGGATAAACGTTGAAGTGAGGTGAGGTTCCTTGAATTGAGTAGTGAAGCTTTTGTGTGGTTTTTGTCCTGTTGGCAGTGGCATGGTCAGACAGGTCTATTGCAGAGATATCCTGTCAACTCACAGAGAGACCGTGTCAATGCCCCGCCCTCCCTTTCCCCTAGGTGACAGTGAGACAATGAAACAGAGAGGCTGAAAGAAAATGGCAACTATAGAAGAGGTGAGGCAAAAGAATAAGTGGATGAAAGTCAACCGGGCACAATAAGGGAGTGAGGGAAAATTCAAACAAAAAGGTGAAGAGATAAGCCAATGCCTTCCTCTATGATATTGTTTAAATACAGCTCTGGAAATGAATTAATTAGACGGGTGCGTTACTTTATCAAAATTAATATATTACAGGATTTTAAAAATGCATGGAAAACTCATGGAAATATTGTTTCACCTTTTTTTCAGAGTAAACGAGGAAAAATGTCAACAAACATGAAGGATCACGATAAGTGGATTTTAGGGAGGCTGGGGGTTATAAAAAACAAAAAGGGGATTGAAATTCAAAAAGACAGTCAGTGTAAACTGTGTCAGAGTGTAAAAAAGCCACAACCAAGGATGAATACATACATGGACAGAGCCAGGAATGAGGTGGTGGAGGCGGTGTCTGTAAGTCACAAGGAGCAGTCAGTCAGTCAGTCAGTCAGTCAGTCAGTCACAGGCTAACTGTGGTGGGGACACAGAAGCTGTATTATAGAGCTGTGGGCCAGGCCAGGAGCAGGAACAATGGCTGCTGTGTGCCAGAGTCTCTGGAGCATCCTAACAGCTGGGAGATAGTGGTCTGTCTGTGGCTCCACTAAATGGCATGCAAAAGGGGCGTCACACCACACACACACACACACACACACACACACACACACACACACACACACACACACACACACACACACACACACACACACACACACACACACACACACACACACACACACACACACACACACACACACACACACACACCACGCTTTCTCTGCCTGCCTTTCCCAGAATCCTTAGCCCGCCTTCTTCCCACCTTAGCCTCATACCCGGCAGCCATCACTCATTTTGCTCTCCTCTCTTCTCCTTTTCCTCCACACAAGAAGAGAAAGACAGAAAAGAGAGCTACAGGAAGTGAAATGTTCTTCTAGCATGAGAAGGCCAGAGACTGGCAGAGGATCAGAGCAACACCAACAAAACAAGAGGTCCAAAAGCATGAGGCATGCCAAAGCTCTTCTATATCAAGAGGGGGGGGGGCTATGCTGAAACACAAGGGGAAAAACATGAAAACTGCTTACTTTGCAGGAAAATGTCATCCCTCGAAGCAAAAGGTTCACAAACAGCATCCAGGGATAAAAACAGGGCAATATGTTGTTGTGCTACATTCTTGAATATACACCTGTATTGTTGTGTGTCGGGTAAACACAGCTGTCCCTGATCCGTGTATCAAAGAGCAGGTGGCGACACGGATAGACCCTTCAACTTTTCTTGCGATCATTTCACATATGCTATGCTCAATGTTTTTCCCAACAATTCAAAAATAACACAATCGCCCTAGGACTAGGGGGAGGAAAAAAAACTTGCCACAAACAAAACCATAGCAGTAATGTGCACTGCACGGGACCAGCAGGCATACAGTATTTTGGCATTCCCCCACTCAGAGCTGAGAGTGGGTGCATATAGCCCCCACAATCACCACTTCTGTAAATGTCACTTTATGTTGAGAGAGACACTGCTGGATTATGTCCTGACCTGGAGGCAACTTTAAAAATTCAGCCAACATGGCAAACGTTTGATAAACATACATAAAAGGATCCCTCTGAGCTGTGTTGTGAAACTCAGCCCTATACTACGCAGTCCCGTCATGCGATAGTTTGGACGCCACTGTTGCACACTGATACATTTAACAGCTGCAAGGGACTATTTTGTCTGGCGGAGGAGTCAGGGCCGCTTTCACATACATTAACCTTACAGTACTAACCATATACATTTTTCTACATAAATAAATAATATAGTCTTATATAACCTTGACATATGAAATGCTGAAGGAATACGTTTTGTGTTGCATTTCATTGTATCACGGTCCAGGAAGTGTCTGGTGTATGGCTTTAAAAATCCACCTTGTATGTGTGTTTCTGTTGACATTGTGTTTTAGACTTAAAATAATTTCCCTATTGTTATATAACAAAGAACTGGTTAGGTGAAAAATCCTTATTTAACCTGATTATACAGTAAAAAACTAAGTCAAATCCTTCAGCTCATACAGGGGCCCTGCTAAGCACTACTTATGCATCTCTTCTGTAGTATCACTACATTTCAATGTGATGCCTTTAATCCATCAGGATGCCCAAACTGACCCCACTAATCTACTGCTTAAAACAGCAAGCACGGCATCACACACATACTTCCTTCTTTCTTTTTTCTCAATGGCTCTGCAGTGCAAGGTTTCATTCATCACCCAACATAGACCTTATTAAAGCAGAATTCCACTACAGGCATGCTCTCTCATTTAACTGCTGTATAATATCTTGCTTGCTCCGTCCACTCCGTATAGACCAAAGTGTTTCCTGCAGCATCCTGAAGAAAACTGTTCTGCCCCCTTGGTCGGGGTTAAAATGCACAGGCTGCAGAAAATATGGCCAGTGTGTAATAATGTAAACCCATACCGCGCAGGGCATGCAGCAGCACCGCATGAGCTTGACATCGGGCGGGATACCTTCGAGCTGTCACCGCAAGATCTCTATACAAAAGATGATCACAACAACAACAGACCACACTGTTCCTCGTGCCCACTTTTCCCCCCCTTGTATTGCTTGCACTTGAAAGTACAAAGAAGGTTTCGAATTTCACAAAGCATGATTTTCACTGGGCTGAAGAAGAAGGAGCTACCATCCCCCATGATGACTGCAAAACCGAAGCTGGCTGGAATAGACCCCAGCCCCTATACTCTCTCGCTCGCTCTCTCTCGCTCTATCTATCTCTGAGACAAGTCAATGCATTCTTGGTGGGGAAAAATGAAATCGCATCGTGCCAATGCCAGCGTTTCGGCTTACAGTAACAACCCAAACGCAAGAAAAAAAAACGACAAAGATCATATGGCATGTATCCCCAACATTAGCTCATTTCAAATATTTGCTCTCTCGTTTCTCACCAACATGATTTTATTGCTGTAGGAATGAGTGAGCCAAGACGCTACTGCAGATGTGGAGCATTTGCAACTGATCACCTCTCAAACAGTCCCGCTACTTATATGCCTGTTTATTTATTCATTCAAAAACACAATATTGGTACTTTTAAAGATTGTGTGTTCACTTTGAAGTCATACCGTGTGTCACATCTTGTCACCTGCGTGCTGGTGGGGTTAATGTGGTGACAGCGACGGTCAGACAGTGTTGAATTACTAGCACCGTTATTAGCTAACAAGAGTCAAGCAGCTCCCCGGCATAAGTGCAATGTTAAACCCTCTTCTGTATACTCTTTAAATGGTTAACACAGTGAACTCGGTTTTAAGAGACAGTTTGCTGCTGATGTGCTGAGATATGCAATAATAACGTAACGTTACTAAAGTCTAACATTCAAGTTCAAAAAAAGAGAGACAGACGTACTGCAGGACACGGCGTAGAAAGAAAATATTACCTGATACGTTTGTTCAAATCCCTTCTTATTGTCTTGCCATCCTCATAGAGCAGCAGGGCATGCCACCGTGTCCAAGAATTTAAATCCCCGGGACGGGTCCATGATTGTACTGTCTCCGGTATCAAATGTATTCGTTTTGGAAGAGGCGGCGGCAGAGGAGGAGGAGGAGATAAAGAACCCAGGCACCTTTTTTCCAACGGGGATTCTCCTGGAAGATATCGGCGGTATTGGCATTAAACCCAGGCCCGTGAAGCTAACAGCAGGTTCTGTTACAAAAATGTATCATCCGTTTTCACCCGTATGCGACAAAGGGTCTATTTCCAAAGTAACGAGTGTGAAATGAGGTTTATTGGCAAGAAAAGGTCCCCATTTTAACCTGTGATAATGGTACTTACCACTCTATTGTTGGGGGCGTGAGGAACTGCTGCTGCTGGGGCGCTCGTGGGGGACAGGCTCGCGGATAACGTGCGCGCTCGCAGTATTGGCTAGTTATCTCAGACCGTCATGTTGTTGTGCTGTCCAATCTCAGGGTCCAATTTCTGGGATATGTCGATTTAATTATTCCAAACCTAACTGTACTCGAAAAATCATTACACAATTAAGAGACTTCCTCCACGAAGATGGGAAGATATCGATTACATTATTTACTTTACAGTGTGTCCTTCTTTGCTTGTTTATCGTTTCTGATGTTTACACATTTGCTATTAGACACAACAAGGTCAATAATAGTACTGATACCTGTGGTCCTCTGTGGAGTTGCAACAAAAGGTAATTTTCTTTAAAGTAAACAGGAGAATTGTATTCTTGAAATGTCACAACAATTTTTAATTGGCTATTTTCCATCTAGTGAAATTTTTTCTCATCTCACCTTATTTTTGCTCCCTTTATCAATGGTGCTTTCATTCCATTGTGGTTTCATATTACCTTATCTTACATTCTTCCTCTTATTAAATTAATCCCATATCTATTTGAATGTCAAAGCACTATGTGTGATGTGAATAATGTATTTATGTGCTTTATTACCTTATGTTATGTTTGAGTGTTAGAAATTTAATAATTCATTAATTTGCTTGTTTAATTTTTTTGTGATACCATTTTTGAGGATTAGAAGTTGAAATGTATTTATATATATATATATTTGTTTTTTTACTTTAAGATGTTATTTTTTTAAGTTTACAAACTGAGTATTTTATTTTGTTTTTACTTTGATGCTAATTTTGAGGGTTACACATTTAATATTTGATTTCTTTAATTTATTTACTTTGTGATGTTAATTTTTAAGGAATACAAACTGAAAAGCATGTGTGATAAAGATATTGCATAGGCACAAATACGCTTTTGCTTCAGCCTAAGTCCTATCTGTTGAATGTGTAAAATATCACATATTTGTTTTTAATGACTGAATACAACTAAAACTACTAATGTTATTAGAGTAGCCTATTTTTAGTTACATTTCTGGCATAAAAGGTGTATTATTTAATCTATGTAGTATTATTGTCTCGTTATGAGCTGATGACTTAGTACAAACCAGTTTTTATGTAACTACAGCAAATGGATGAAATAATAACAAATAACGCTGGAAAGTTAATTTTACGATGATCTTATAATTCTATTTTATTTGACGGAAGTACCGCCCTCCTGCTTCCGGCGAATTCACAACATCCAAGATGTCTGCCGCCACAGCTTCCCTCGTTTCGTACGGCAGCGGTTCCGATTCGGATAATGAGATGGATTCCGAAACCAGCGTCGAAAAAGTGGATCCGGTGCACCCGGACGCCACGGCTCACCTGAAACCTCTGAACAAGACCCAAACAATGTCTTTGGCTCTTCTCAATTCTGCTCCCGAGGTCGCCGTTAAGGTAAGCTAACCAAGCTAGCTAACGTTAGCGTAACGTTATACTTCATTGTTAAAGTAAGATGCTATTCATTCAGTCTTCTCAATCACAATGAGGGCGTTTTCTATTTAAGTGGATAGCGATACATTCTGAACCAATAACGTTCTATATACACATTTTTTAAACGTTAAAGCTAGTTGACAACGCTAACTAGCTTTGTTGTTAGCGGGAAACAGCAAGTGTTGAGAAGGATGGATATTATGACGTTGCACCGAGCTGGACTTTTGCTGATTCTTCCTTCCTTATTCCAGGAGTCTGTTGAGACTGGCACACACCTGGACCCTTCACTGAAAGAAGTTTCTTACAATCCCACATATGAGACCATGTTTGCACCAGAGGTAAGATCTTCTACATCTTAGATGTTGTCTTTTCTAGTTTTAGAAGGCTGTGTAAACACGCCCCTCCAGTCCTTGTCACAAATATATTTTCTTAATCATATTAATGCTTTCCTGTTGCTTCCTCTTAGTTTGGGCCAATTAACCCGTTCAAAAGCCAGCAGATGGCTGCCCCCAGGAACATGTTGTCGGGCTATGCAGAACCTGCTCACCTCAACGACTTCATGTTTGAACGGGAGAGGAGAACTTTCCACACCTATGGTAAGCCCTGGGCCCCCACCATGACCTCTTTGATCACATTATAAATGATGCAGCCAATGTGTCAACCCCTGGCTTTGGAATTTTTAGAATCTTTTTCACCACTCTGCTCATAGGTTACGCCTTGGATCCATCTACTGAAACTCACGAGGCGTCCACATGTACCTACATTGGTGCAGTGGAAGAGGCTGAGAAAAATAAAGGTACTAACCATTCACCCCCACACTTTATTTCTAATGAGTATGTGTCTGACTGTATCCATCCGACTTCATTTAGCATATCTTATGTTGTTATGAAGTGTTTTATAAGGGAGATTCAGAATTGTAATGTGAATGGGCTCTTTTCTCAGGGCTAACTGTGTTTGAGACCGGAGCTAAGAAGTCAGAGAAAAGGAAAAAGGTCAAAGGTGGAGACGCAGAAGAGATCGACAACTTCCTGGGACCATGGGCCAAATATGCAGATGAGAAAGATGTGGCCAAACCATCAGAGGTAATGTTCCTTGGATATATAATATAAAGTGTATTGTTTAAGCTTGCTGATCAGTCATGTAATTAATGGACTTACTACTAAGGCTTCTTTCTAATCATCTATTTGTTTCACAGGAAGAGCAGAAAGAGCTGGATGAGATCACAGCCAAGAGGCAGAAGAAAGGGAAGAACGAGGAAGAGGCTCCCGGAGAAGAGAAGACCGTTCTCCATGGTACAGTAGTACAGATTGAGACGTCCAAATGGATTCAACACTCTGTGACAGATCAACTGTTCATTTTCATTTTGAAATCACACTTTCAATCCTGAGTGGAGTATGTCTTTTGTGATGTCACATGCGTTCTTGTTTACCTGAAATCATGGCCATTTCGTCTTGTAAATTTGAGATTGATTTGCCAGGGTTTAGACTTCAGTCTCTAGAGCAGCAGGCGCCTTTGCTGGCCAATTATTCAATCATACAATAAACCTCAGGATAAGAATCTTATAGTCTTTTAAAAACATGTATCCAAGATATGGCAGGATTTTTTAAAAACATGCTTGTGTGTGTCTTTCTGTCCTTCCCCTTCTAGTTAAAGACATGTATGATTACCAGGGAAGGTCCTACCTCCACGTCCCACAGGATGTGGGCATCAACCTGCGGTCTGCTGAGGCTCCAGACAAGTGTTACCTGCCCAAGAAACAGATTCATGTCTGGACTGGTCACACCAAGGTGAGTGGAAGGAGACATCATTTGGTGTGTCTTTGTGTACATAGATTCTCCCTTTTAATAGTCCTTAACGTATTCTCTATTCCGACTTAGCTGAAGTACTTATCTTGTAGTGTTGTTTCTAATAGGGAGAATAAATGCAACACAAAGGCAGTGACACATCGGTGCCTGTGTGTATAGATAGAGAAAATTCCTCAGTCCTTGTAAGAAATTTCTGAGGCAGAGCAGTCGGTAAAAAACCTCCTGGGTGCTTTTGAATAGAATGATAAGCTGGGCGTATTTGAGTCGCTTGTCTTCCGACAGTACCCAATATTATTCTGTCTCATTTAAAACACTGTCTTCATAATTCCAATATAAAGGCAAACACTGTGTTATTCCAAGAACGATCTGATTCAAGCTTTAGATGTGCTTCAGGGAGAGAGAAATCACTCATGTTTTAAATTGGCTCCCTCATGCATTGTTCTGGAAGTAACAGCCGTCACAGTCTAATGTGGAACACAAAGCGGTTTGAAAAGTTAATAAGCACAAGGAAGTGCTGATGTGGAGGTAGTAGATGGGAGGGCGGCCCAGGCTTTGTCACCAAAAGTTGATACTTTTTTCTGGGGGGAAAGTTTGCTAACTTGAAATTGAATCAAAAGCGGTTTAATAACAATAGCGTGGCCTTGTCCAAATGAAGTCTCAGCATGAACATAGATAGTACTTCATCAATATAAGATTGTTGCTGTACCTCTGCCTTTTCCTTGTCATTTAAGGCAGCAAATATTTTACTAAATACATATTTTTTAGACACACACACACACACACACACGCACAGGAAATGTCTCACCAGTACAAATGATTTACATAAACCTTGTTACAATACTATAAAACCATATATAGCCATGCGAGGCACATGGATACCTTAGATTTTTAAACTAACATTGAAATTAAGCAACTTAATCAAATGTAGCATTACGAAATTACAGTACAGCCAAATTGGATCTCGCATGATAAATGAATTAGCTTTTCTCCAACACAATATTCCCCACTCTGCACGCTGTAAACTACATAAAAAAACAAATCTTAGGGATTGTGCCTCACATTCTCTACTGCTCAGGTACAAACATTTGGATATTGCTCCACCATGATTGTTTTGACCTGCAGAAATGGTACCCATGCTAAGGGTAAATATTGTGAGATACATATAATTTGATCCTCTTGTGTTTATTTTCCAGGGTGTCAGTGCTATCCGACTATTTCCTAACTCTGCTCATCTGCTGCTCTCCTCCTCCATGGACTGTAAGATAAAGGTAAACCATAACACAGCCGCATCATTTAAACAAAACAGAAGCGTATGCATGAATATAGAAACATTAATTCTGTCTTTTCTTCCAAAATGCAGTAAGTTTCAAAGTTGTGTTGTAACCCTCCTGTTTTTTTTTCCATGGCTTAATTTCATAAAGTGTTGTGACTTGGTGTCGTTGCAACTAGTGGTTCACTTGTAGTTTAATCTCCGTCTCTCCACAGCTGTGGGAAGTGTACGGCGACAGGCGATGCATACGGACATTTATCGGTAAGTGATCTCAAATTTCCATTTGGCGAATTTTGATGTGTTTGTATCAATCATTGTGCTAAGCTGTACCTGTAAGAAAATATATTAGTCTTAATTCACCTGCAAAATAAAACATTTCATTTAACAACAACAGTGAATCATCAGCAAACATGCTGACATGAAATATGCTCCAGGTGTGAAATGCATGCAGCCCTATTGGGAAATGCACGGCGGTGACGGACTGAGCTCATGCCTGCTGACTGTTGAAAGAAATTGTGGTGATATTATACAGTACATTATACAGTATACACCATACACTAGACATGTTCTGAAGGGGGGGGGGGGTAGGTCGGTGAATCTGTGTACACTGTCTGAATAGAGAGTGTTTGCAGCTGTGGTTCTGCTTGTCAGCTCCTTGACTCAATATGCATAATGCAGCAGCCTGGGGAGCAGGGACCATGGTAGGGCACGAGACACAGAGAAGAGAGAGAGAGAGAAAGAGACTGGCCAAGTGTTTTGTGGGTTAAAGCACAGCCTTATGTGTATAGGGTTATATGGTGGGATGTATACTGCTATACTGTGGAGAAAAAAAATATATCAGTTTTTACCCTTTGTTGTTGCTGCTGTGCTAGCAGTAAAATGATCGGCGCCCTGGTATCTTAATCTACACCTTTTTAATTTCCCACAACAATATTATACATTTTTATGATTTCTTTATTATTATTATTTTTATGTTTTTTGTTAATGGGTTCTTTTTCAGGTCTTTATAAATACAATTATCATTTATATGTTTTAATCAAATATGACAATTTTATTAAATGGGTTTTAGCTTTTAATAACGTTTCTCCTGCTACTGTATGCATTGCCTATTATCTGTAATCAAACCATACACTGAATCATCATGACCCATTAGTGTAGTTTCATTGCTTGTAGCTCATCAGCTAATAATGCATCCCAGAATATTCACTATGGGGGATGTACAGGGATGAGTAGGCATATAAATATGTGTATTTTCATGTTGGGATGCAGTGTGTGTAACAGAGGGTGTATATATATATATTTAATGACACGTGTGTCATGCTCTCAGTTGTTATGCATATGTGTTTCCCCTTAACACACACATATATCATCAGTGATTTTCTGCAGTGGGGGCATTGGCCTTTTGATGTATGCCAGAAAGGCCGGGTTAGACCAAAGGCAAGAGAGAACAGAAGGAGTGCTTAGTGCCACCGTTCTCTTGTTATCGCCGCCTCGATGGAAAAGCAAGTTTTTAACAAGGGCCCACTGGGACCTCGCATCACCTACACCGTGTGAATGAGCGCTCAAGAGGGCTGCATTGATTGGGATTAGCAACAGCGTCAGAGAGCAGTTGTAAAGACAGATGGAGCGTGTAATATTTCTTTAATCTATTCTCCTATTTCTTCTGCAAAAGCTCATTTAAATTCCGTGTCCCTCGTCTCCCATAGCCCACACCAGCTCTATTCCTTATTTCTTCTTTAACCAGATTTCACATTCTCTCAAATGAATTGTGTATCAAAGCAAAAGGCAGCTGGGAGGCTGGGAGACGTGTTAACAAGATTGGGGAACACTTGTAAGGGACTTTTGCTGGAGTATATGTATCTATCTTGTTTGTAATATACGTGTACATTTTCCTTCTTGCTCAGGCCACAGCAAAGCGGTGCGAGACATTTGCTTCAACAACAGCGGGACACAGTTCATGAGCGCCGCCTACGACCGATACCTCAAACTGTGGGACTCTGAGACCGGTAGGTTTTACCACTCTGATGTCATGTCTATTTCATTTTTTTTTTTTTTTCGAAAGACACAATCATAATGTGTGTGCGTGCGAGGAAAGAAATCCAGTGTTACAGCCCAGGCTCTGTAAATGGGCATGTTGCTAGCTATGCTGAGCCCCCTTTGTTTACATACCAGTTTACGGAGACAGGGCTGTATATTGGCATTTTTTAAGTGCACACACAGTACTGCCTGTTAGCGGATCGTAAGAAGATATTCACTGATTTTGATGAAGTGATTTTGACAGCAAGCGGTCTCTAGAATCACTGACTCGTACCTTTTTTTTTAACGCATGTGTCAGTGTCTCCAAATTGCAAGTGATCTCTGTGGACTGTTTACAAACTGTCCTCATCGCGCTGGGCCCATGTGGTCCCCTGTTATATGGACCAACTGCTTTTCATCCATCTCAAGTTCCACCCCCTCTCAACTCAATAGTGCCAAGCCAGCAGAGGGCAGGAGAGAGTACAAGCCCCCTACACATCATACAAACTTCTCTTCTGTAAAGAGTTTATTAATGCATGGCTACAACCTGTACAACAAAATGCATCCCTGTCTGTTGTTGTGTGTTTGTATAGTCTACATATCCTTTCACCTGTACACAGCAGTGATGCGTAGAGGCTGGATCCTTTTTTTTTCTTGCAACATTTTCTATTCCAGGATTGTCCCTGATAAAACACTGGATGTAATACAGAAAAAAAGGATGCTCTTGAAAAAGCCTTGGTTCTTTCTTATCTTAATGGCCCTTCTCGTTGTTGCAGTCAGTTTAATTTCCTGTTCTCTTTTCTGCTCTAGCTGTAGTGTTAGCCTCCTTTCCCATGGCGAATGAGTGAATACAAAAGCAACACTGTATTTGTCTGCTTAGAGTGCCTTTCATCATTGCCCTGGCCATTTTAAAAAGCACCATGCAAACCCAGATGTACCTTTTTATGTTAACATTTTCCCATTAGTGAAGGCTACACTAGAGCACGATTCAGTCAATCATCTGTACAAAAATAAGTTAATTCACTCTTCTGTCTGTAGCAATTACGTTTTGTGAAAAACAAATTTTTTTTGTCACAGCTGAGAGCACACAGCATTGAAAGTTGCTCCCCCTGCCCCTCCTTACATGTTAAACAACTGGTGTGTACCTATCTGAAAATCCACTATGTACTATTCTGACGGTCTTAACTTTCACCCCCCCCCCCCCCCCCCCCCTCACCCCACAGGGCAGTGCATCTCGCGCTTCACCAACAGGAAGGTTCCCTACTGCGTCAAGTTCAACCCAGACGAGGACAAACAGAACCTCTTCGTGGCCGGCATGTCGGATAAGAAGATTGTCCAGGTAAAAAAAAAATCAAAAAAAAAATCCAGCAAAAGCACACAAGGAGCGTGAAATACACACCTTGTCTCATCCTCCTGCTACTTGTGTGTGTGTGTGTGTATTTGTGTGTGCTTGTGGGAAAGAGGTTCAGTGGCTTGACAGGACTAGAGCAAGTCATTAATCATGGGGGCAGCATTAGGCACAATCTGTGATAAAAGTAGGAAATCCATAACCATGAAATTATACAGAGACATATTTTCAGAACAACCTACCTCGCTTTTTTTTGTGCCAGCATCATGCTTATTCGTTATCTGATTTAAAGAATATGCTTTTTTCCTTTTTCCACAATTCATAAGCATTGACATACTAATATGGAACTGTTTATGTTCAAATAAATTCATCTTTATTATAAAATATCTGACGAGACGTTGATGTAACGGCCACAAAATGTGTCCCTGATGTCCAGATGAACAGCAGTGATTATCAGAATATCTGGCTCAATAACCAGGGTTAGCACTAAATCATGCAGCACTCTTCTGGCTTTTCAGAGCAGATGGCCGCACTAGTGAGCACCCAAAGGCTACCATGAAAAAATTGAAAAAAAATGCAAACAGAATTGGATTTTGAGTTTGGACATGCTCTCAATTTTTTTTCCCTTGGGGGGCTGGTTCTATGTGGATGTCTTTCACATTCGAATGTGAGCTTAATGCACATTTTCTTCAAGACTCAGGCCTATTAGATTAGCTAATCGCTATCATCACTCCACTGCAAGTCATTTCACTGCATTAGCACAATTTATAACAGCTGTCAGTGAGTCTCCCACAGTCCCCTGTCCTCAGAGTATCTCTAAGACCATTTGGCTATAATAAGAAAAGTTGTACATGTTTAAAGGAATAGTTCAACATTTTTAATGTATTGCTTTTTGCCTCACTCGTCGGCTCACGAAAAGGTGACAAAAACCGTTCTTGTAATTGTACGTGGATTTTTTTTATATAGAAATGGGTAAAGGTCGCTCATCCAGGTTAGCTTAGCTCAAACACTGGTATTCAAGGGGAGCAGGTCAAAAGTTAAATTTAACAACAATCACTAAACGCTCCTGTGGGCTTGTTGGGACTTTACCACATTATGTTGCACTGTATACTTTCCACGTTATGTCATTTTAGAACCAAAGACATACGTGACCGTAACGGCACTTGTTTTTTTTTCCAGTATGTATTTGATTCTAAAATTAAAAAAACAATGTGTTGACCTCCTTCCTGTGTGTGTGTCCGTCAGTGGGATGTGAGGACCTCTGAGGTGGTCCAGGAGTATGACCGTCACCTGGGAGCCGTCAACACCATCACCTTTGTGGACGAGAACCGACGCTTTGTCAGCACGTCAGACGACAAGAGTCTCCGAGTTTGGGAGTGGTGAGTACGGCCGTACAATACAGAAAATCCCCCAAAAAACATAATCCCTGGAATAGAAATGGAAGATTGTGGTTTCATTTGGCAGTTGCTTGATTGCTTCAACTTGCGAACCTTTTCAGAAACAGTTTGCTTTTTCCACGGGCTGGAGAACCCCGCCATGACGTCACTGTATCTGTCACCGCTCTCCCAGCTAATGGTACTGCTGATACATCGTAGCTTTACAAATGTTGCTTCTTGCTTTGCGTTGTTAGCATACATAGACTTTTAAACACCACTTATCCAGTGTATTTGCGCTGCTCTTCGCGATGGCCCTCTGACTGCAATTATGTTTCAATGACGTCTAGTTAGTGGTGTTTTTAAAACATGGCGTTCACAAAGTTTAAGTTGGTCATGATAATCCTTCCCTCGGCCCCTGACGTAAGTGGTTCCCTGTTCCAGACCAGCAAAGAGTACAACATGCGGACATCAAGTGCCTTTGCGTTGTGTGTTTAACTGAATCAGTGTAAGATGTGTTCACCTCTGAAGACATACCCATGTAGCCTTGCTTCATGCTCCTTTTCATTAGTGGGTAATAGGAAGAGTAGACATCAACAAACCTCCAGACTCTATCTTGGACAAAGCTCCCCCAGCTGTGCTGCTAATCTGCTATGAGTCATGGTGTGCCTGCTTCACATGCATCTGTTACAGTGGAGAAGATTTCCACCCCATGCTATCAGTGTACTTTGACAGTGCTCCAGTACTAACCCCAGAGAGCCTGGCCCCTGCTGCTGCTGCCATTTGAATGTTTTAATTAATAAGCATTTTAATTTGGAAATGCTTCCACACAAATTATATTGTTGGAAGCTAGATGGGCAGGGATGACTAGGCAGGTCAGATAAGGTTTAAAACGGATTTATCTTTTCTTTTGCAATAGCAAAAAAAAAAAAAAGTGTTATTGACAAACTCATGATAATGTGTTTTCCATGATTTTATTAATTTTAAGAATACATTGTCATAAAATGTCCTCCTACAGTCTTTATTCTAGCTCAGTGGACAGTCCAGAGTGGCTTTCAGATTGTCCCAGTTGTGATAAACAAACCCTGGTGGTATTTGTTTCTCAAAGGATGATAAATATTTAAGACCGGCCTGATAAAGGCAACTTCCTGTGGATTTTATTTATTCAACAACGACCCTTTGTGTTTGTTTGTTTTCTTTTCCCCCCGGTCAGAACTCCCTAGCTCTCTCGCCTTCGGAGTCAGAGAGTGGGGGCCATTAACCAGTGAAACATTGTTTTTTTTTAAAAGTACTCTTCAGGTTTGTAAAGTAAGGATAATTTGTCGACAGAACAACACAAAGCTAAAAAACCCCTATTATAAAAGTCTGCTCAGTATATTTATCAGGTCGGGCGTCTCCCATGGGTATTTTCTGAGCAGCGTGGGAGCGAACAGGCAAGTGGTATGTTGCGCGCCAAATACTTTTTCTGTCTCCCACGGGTACCACCTGGCTCCAGCTACCCCCCCACCCTCCCACCTCCCTCTAGAGAGCAGCTAGCATTAGGCTCAGTTTACTACCACAAAAGTCTCATGTCTCCAGATTAGAAAGCCCACGGCTGGCAGAGACCAGAACGCCGGCTGGTTAGAGCAGATTGTTGGGCAGCGTATCGTTCACAATCACGGTACGAACGCCCACTCCTCGCAAAATTTCAAATCCTACCCACGTTTTTTTTTCCATACAAGTTTTATCTGTGTCATGGGTTTATCATCAGGGAGCTAGAGAGTTGGTGTGTATGTGATTGGGGGAAGGATGATGATCAATATGTGCAGCTCCATGCTATCATAGAATTAGCTCTTGATCATAAAGATATTGTTCAGAGAGCGATGAGACTGGGCAGTGAGGGATGTTGATGGATTTAGAATAAAAAGGGATTAGCCCTGCGTTCCAAATCGCATACTCTTTCTTTTTTTCCTATTCTACATACTACATCTGACCATAACAAGAATCTAGTTAGCATGCAGTAGGCATACAATTGGACCAGTGAGATACTTTTACTTATTTATTTCATCATAACATTGCGCATTGATCTTGCCTCTCTTTTTTTTTATATCCGTTGCATCCCCGGTTGTTTTCATACGGAGGCTCCGTCGATGTGACTTCATTTCCGGTGTGCACTGGATTGTGGGTCAGAATCGCCCAATTAGAATGCTGTTTTCGACAATCTCTGGTATTATTAAGCATACTAAATCTGACCATAAGAATTGGGACATCCTAAATCTCTTTTTCTACCATATTAAATATTGAATTGGGGATTGGAAAACGGCAGAGATGGAGTGAATAGCATTTTTACAATCAATGATGGCTGACAGTAAACTGCTGTCTGCTAAGAGTGCCTTTCATTATTGCCCTGCACATTTTGAAAAAAAAGCTCCATGCAAACCCAGATTTAACATTATGTAAAAAATGTTCCCATTAGTGATGACTACACACTAAAGCAGGATTCAGGCAATCACCTGAAAGAGAATAAGTGAATTCACTCTTCTGTCTGTAGCAATTACGTTTTGTGAATTCTTTATTTTCGTCACATTAAAGATGAAGTAAGCGGTTTATTTATGTTAATATAAGTGTAAAATCGCTCTTTATTCATACAGTGAGATCACTTATATAATGTGCGCATTTCATAAAGCCGATCTCTCAGTCAGCTGCTTTGCATGTAATCGGCAAATAAACTTATTGGAGTATCCCGAAATTTTAATCCAATCAGAAGAGAGAACGCTACAAACCGACACTCATATATACTATATATATACACTCCATGGTCTCACTGACGGTGCATGCCAGAGCAACAGATGGGTGAATGTGTATGCGCCTACAATGACGGAGCAGGTAAAAATCCTTCCCAATGTCTGTTTTGATGATTTTTATTATGTTTTATCACACTTATGGATCTGAGATGAATGCTAGATAACTTGCTGCTTGAAGACCGCAGTGCATTAATGTGGTGACGTAGGGACGAGCGAGGGGACTGCTACCAGCAGTAACTGACCGGAAGTTAGCTAAAAGAACCATTCCGCTAACAGCACCTTTTAATAAAAATAATGATCTGTCTTTTTCCATGTCCGCAGAACATTCAAAGTGGCTTTTTTGGTCCTTAGACGAGAGGGATCTGATAGAGTTTAGCTTGGCACACACAGAGACAGCGCTTTAGTATAAGGAGTTGGTAACATGAATAGGACTAATATTGCTTCTTTTCTGCACTTAATTGATGCAAATACACAAGTCCACACACATTCAATTAGCTTGCAGCAAGTCTCACAGGTCAGTCGCGTACATAAAGTACTAGAAAAAAAACTGTCATGTTGGCAGAAACAAACCCAGCGCAGTTAGATTTGAATGATCTTCTGCAGACCACTTAGGATCAAATAGCCTTCGCCAAGCCGAGACACGGAGCAAAGCATGAAAGCAAAAAGGCATGCACGGTGAAAGTGCAGAGAAGGGATTAAGAAAATAATTGGATGCCTGCCCGGGTACAGTTTGGCGCTGCGGCATCAAAAGCTCCTTTAGAGATAGCATGGATGTATTTGCATACTGTAGCCCCGTAATGGTGATCCTCCTGTCTGCTTTTCCCACTATAGCTGTTCTCTCTTCTTGCAATTTTTTGAGTTTGGCACACAACACAAGCAGCTGTGTGAAATGCTTTTCCTCTTTTGGTTTTGGTTATACGCTGGTCCTCCTGTGTTGAGCAGCCCACCATCAAGTGTACTCACACACTCATTCGCGCTTTGTGCCTCCTTTTCAGGGACATCCCCGTGGACTTCAAGTACATCGCCGAGCCCAGTATGCACTCTATGCCGGCTGTGACACTCTCTCCCAATGGTGAGTAGTCGAATGGGGGGGAGGGGGGAGGGAAACACTCACGGACGACACAGCATAGTGGACTCCAGGGAGCATAGACTTTAGAGTTTATTCCTATCTTCCTGTGTTGGGTCAATGCTCAGAGGGATCAAAACAAGGGCAGCTTCAGTTCATCTTTAAGTATAATCTATATGTGGAGGTGTTCTTGGCCAGTCACTTTGGTCAGATGTTCCCTTCATAGACAGGTATCGGCTGTATATTTTTTTTATAGGAAACATGTTTTGACCATGCAGGCTATGCTAAAAATAATTCTGCAACAATTGTGATAATACCCATGTGCACTTTCTCGCTGAGAGTAACATCAGTGTTTCCTGCACGTTCACTCAGCAGCTCCGCCATTGCTATAAAAATCCTTCTCCTCCGCATTTTCTATTTTTTTTTGGTACGTAGCTCCTTTAAGAAAATGGGCAGCGCGTAGCGTAAATTACGCAGCACGCGGCAGCGCTGCACATCATCACGTAGCCAACATCAGAGAAGAACAGCGAGTGTGGCAGTTGTTGGCAGTAGTAGCCTACACGTTTGCAAAGTTACGTTGATTCTAGCAGCGAGTGTAGCGGAAGAGCAAATAAAGAAGGAAAGAGAGAGAGAGAGAGTAAGTTGCTAAAATGTGTCGCTACATGACCACCAGTGTTAAAAACCCTCTGAGCCCTATCGTAATTTTATTTTATCTAGGCTATAAACCGTAACCTCCGTGCCGTTTTTTCTCTAGTAGACTATTGTGTGTGTGTGTGTGTTTTGTCGCTCTTTTTGGATCACTCATAGCCTTTAAAGGAGCTTATATCCAGTCAGGAGCTTGTAGCCTAGGTATTTTCGGGAACTGTTAGATCCGATGTTGTTCTTTATTGCCATATAAAATCCGTTTTCATCGCATATTTTAGTTAGGGATTTATGCTAATCGCCTGTAAGCATGTGGTCAGTAGCATACATGCAGGGAAAAAGCCTTTGTACTTTTTAAAAAAGCATGAATAGTTTCTATTATTTATAATTTATATTTATTTTAGAATGTTCTCATCACTTTTTGACTCCCAAGACTAAGAAGTGTTTTAAGCAATTACAAGCTTAATCAATATGCCTTTTTGTGTCATATCAATAAATAATTGTGAGATACTTTTTGCTTTTTTACTGTCTAATTGATAATTTCCTACATTCAAACGACATCACTGCAGCACACATATTCTGATAGTCCAGGTTGTGACCCAAATAAATGATAGCTTGACAGCTATGCATTATAGGGGTGATGAATGCAATCTTAATAAGAGAATAAATCCAGGCGAACCAAAACATCTCAAAAATGGCTTAGGGCTCAGAGTTTAAAAGGCTGCACTGTGCACAATGTATATATACATAGTTAAATAATATATATTACATTTGCAGATGAGTCTAAAAAGCTGGGTGATTAGAAAAAGAAAGGCAGACGGGGACAATGGAGGAGCTGAGGTTAGTGAAGCAAATTAGGGAAGCAAACTTTCAAGCTAATGAGAATTTTCTTTTGGATTTGAATGCATAATGCAAGGTGATATTATTTGAACATTACAAATGCATGTATATAGGGTAATTTGAAGGAAACAAATAAGATTTCTAGCATTTCTTACTTGTTGTTTAAAGGCCTTTAAGTGCTCAAGTTTATTACAGAAACTACAGGTAGACCAAGGAGGAAAGAGAAGTGAGAGAGAAGCAAGGAGAACAAGAGAGAGAGGGTGCAGTGGTAGATCCTGAACAAGGAGAGGGACAAGGAGAATTAAATGCTCCCAGGCTGGATGTAGCCTTTGTGGATGAGCAAAAACTTCACAGTTCTCCGTCTGTTGTCTTCTTTGTCCTCATCCTCCTGCAACTCTCTCTTGTTCTCTTCCCCTGACTCTCACTGTCTCACAAAGGACCTCAGCTCACCTGAGGTCTATTTGTAGTGCTAAGGCTCACACTGATTGGTATTCAATTAGCTATATTTTTTAATTTTCATGTGTGTGAGTCTGTGTTCTTTTCAAATTTTAGTAGTGGTTTGTAATTTAAAAAGTTGTGTTTTGCCCATTTTAGCAGGAAATTTCATTTTTGAACAATGTGTCTTATGTAAAAAACAGTGTGTAGTGTTTTGAAAGAAGTGTGTTGGAGAATTTTAAACACAGTGCAAAGCACTTATTGTGTTTGTAGGGTTGGTGCTTTTGTTTAGGGCATGGTTACAAAAGTCAGAGGTTGTGATGCTTTGGGCATGGCAACCACGTTTAGTGTTTAAGCATTGGGCAAAAATCTGTAAATAAATGGTGCAAATTATTTTTGCGTTGTGGCATTTTTAGTTTAAATATTAATTTCTATACAAAAATGTCAAAATCTGTAAATGAAGACACAAAAGGCAAAGTTACAACACCAATAATCCTATCTACAGTAATACACAGGTCTGTTTGAATAGGATTTAAGTGCATATTCTCCTCTCAAAGTGCACCAGATTCGCGCATTCCAATGTAAAGGGTACAAAAAAAATCGGCCGGGGGGGCATGCCCCCGGAACCCCCTACAGGGTTCGGGGACCACAGCACCACTGCTGAAAAAAATCCTGCGGGAAACACTGAACATGAATAGGTATCACTCATAGCTGTACGTTATATATGAACATATGAAGGCACTGAATGGAGACAATAAGCTTAGCATTAGGACTGGAAGGGGGTTGAAGATGGTTAGCGGCTAGCTTGGCTCTCTGAAAGATATAGGTTTTGCATTACCATACTGCAAACTCGTCGCTTTTCGGCGAAAATCGCCGTTTAGAATCAAAATATATGACCCACGTGAATCGTATAGATCCGAAGAGTTTTTGTTTTTGGGAAGGGGGGGGGGTAGCGGCAGCTGCCAGAGAAGTCAGCCAGCGCTTCCCAGACTGGACTGTGTGGGCGAGTTACCGTAGTGTGAGACAAGGGAATATCGTTATCTTGGCAATAAAACATCTTTGGTAGACGTCATGAGTATTGTCCAATCAGCGTTAAGATCGGGCATAGTAAAGCATCACCGCTGCCGCTGTGTGTTCAGACTTTAGAATTGGCTAAAAGTCTCAATCAAAGCCCTTTTGATAATAAAAAATTAGAGGATTTGATTAAACACTGTCAATGCTTCAGAGGTTAATGTAACAGCCTACTGAAACAGAAACTATACGGAGGGACGCAGCTCACTGTACAGTCCCTTTATTTAGTCGCGCTGTCAGTTTGCGGACATGGCTCTCTGTTAGACTCGAGACATAGAAAAAGATCGCGGAAGCCGTTCCCGTAGACAAAGTTAACGGGCAGGATATCCCCGACTGATTTCATCCATCAAACCACAGAGTTTTTTCTGAGCGGCGTCTCACTCGCTCACTGGGTCTCCCGGGTCCCGGTGATTTTCACCGTCACAGCGATCGACTTGCTGCTTTGCTGGGGCGGAGACTTTGTGTGAAGGTGATTTAACATCACGGTCGTAGACGAATGTTATAACTTTATGCTGCATAGTTTGCACTGCACTGTTGACCCACACAGGACTCTTAAGTGAAGCTGACAGTTTAATGAGCGCACATTGCAGAAATGAAGTGTCTGCAGTGCGCTCACAATCAGAGCCGACCGACAGGCCCCAACCCCCCCCCCCCCCCCCCCCCAATGTATTTTTATTTTTATTTTTTAGTTTGTGTGTTTGATATTAACATCATATTATTATATCATACAAAAAAATGAATACAATGTTTTGATCTAGATAGCCTAGTTAATAGCCCAATAATTTAATCAGTTCATCTGGGAGGTAATCCAAGTTTAACTGATCACGTCACGTTCACGTCCAGTGTGTATTGAGTTTATTTAAAAACATTTGGAAATGGGGCTCAGATGCCCATGCACTGTATAACCTATTTCAGCCTTGTCTTTGGAAAAAAAGATAGCTGGACAACAGAGTTCTTCTGCTTCATTCCTCTCACTGCATTTAAATGTATTCATTATATTACAGAGAAATACAGTATCTCACAAAAGTGAGTACACCCCTAACATTTCTTCAAATATTTCCTTATATCTTTCCATGCGACAACACTGAATAAATGACACTTTGATACAATGTCAAGTAGTCAGTGTACAGCTTGTATAACAGTGTAAATTTACTGTCCCCTCAAAATAACTCGACACACAGCCATTAATGTCTAAACTTTTGGCAACAAAAGTGAGTACACCCCTAAGAAAAAATTTCCAAATTGGGCCCAAAGTGTCAATATTTTGTTTTGCCATCATTATTGTCTAGCACTGCCTTAACCCTCTTGGGCATGCAGTTCACTAGAGCTTCACAGGTTGCAACTGGAACCCTCTTCTACCCATTCATGACGACATCAAGGAGCTGGTGGATATTAGAGTCCTTGTGCTCCTCCATCTCCCGTTTTAGGATGCCCCAAAGATGCTCAATAGGGTTTAAGACTGGAGACATGCTTGGCCAGTCCATACCCTCATATCCTTTACCCTCAGCTTCTTTAGCAAGCCAGTGGTCTTTCGGAGGGGTGTTTGGGGTCGTTATCATGTTGCAGTACTGCCCTGCGGCCCAGTTTATGAAGGGAGGGGATCATGCTCTGCTTCAGTATGTCACAGTACATGTTAGAATTCAATGAACTGTAGATCCCCAGTGCTGGCAGCACTCATGCAGCCCCAGACCATGACACTCCAACCACCATGCTTGACTCTAGGCAAGACACACTTGTCTTTGTACTCCTCACCTGGTTGCCGCTCCACACTCTTAACACCATCTGAACCAAATAAATGTATTTTGGTCTCATCAGACCACAGGACATGGTTGCAGTAATCCATGTCCGTAGTCTGTTTGTCTTCAGCAAACTTTTTGTGGGGTTTCTTGTGCATCATCTTTAGAATAGGCTTCCTTCTGGGACGACAGCCATGCAGACCAGTATGATGCAGAGTGCGGAGTATGGTCTGAGCACTGACAGGTTGACCCCCCACCCCTTCAAGCCCTTCAGCAATGCTGGCAGCACTCATACGTCTATTTTCCAAAGCCAACCTCTGTGTACGACGCTGACCATGTGCACTCAACCTTCGTAAACTGGGCCACAGGGTGGTATTGCAACATGATAACGACCCCAAACACACCTCCAAGACGACCAGTGGCTTGCTAAAAAAGCTGAGGGTAAAGGTTATGGCCTGGCCAAGCATGTCTCCGGACCTATACCCTATTGAGCATCTTTGGGGCATCCTCAAACGGAAGGTGGAGGAGCGCAAGGTCTTTAATATCCACCAGCTCTGTGATGCTGTCATAAATGGGTGGAAGGGGGTTCCAGTTGCAACCTGTGAAGCTCTAGTGAACTACATGCCGAAGAGGGTTAAGGCAGTGCTGGAAAATAATGGTGGCCACACAAAATATTTACACTTTGGGCCCAATTTGGAAATTTTTTCTAAGGGGTGTACTCACTTTTGTTGCCAGCAGTTTAGACATTAATGGCTGTGTGTCGAGTTATTTTGAGGGGACAGTAAATTTACACTGTTATACAAGCTGTACACTGACTACTTTACATTGTATCAAAGTGTCATTTATTCAGTGTTGTCCCATGGAAAGATATAAAGAAAAATGTGAAGAAATGTGAGGGGTGTACTCACTTTTGTGAGATACTGTATGTCCCATAAAAGAAAAAGAGCACCAAGCCCAACCCAGAGGACCCTGCATAATATTTTATTTTAAATGAACATTTTAATGGAAAATCCAAGAAGCTTCTAATTCATCCGACCCAGTGTCTCCAAATTATTTGTTCACACAAAATTCCTCAGATTTAGCCTCTTAATTTCCCTCTCAAAGTGCACCAGATTCATGCATTTCACTTTAAAAAGTTTAAAAAAAATCTCCCGGGGGGGCATACCCCCGGACCACCCTAGGAGGGTCAGGATCTCAGCTGGCTATTATTTTCACCCAGCTGGACATTGGAGGCAATAGTGGAGAACTCTGGTTGTGTGAATGATATTTAACAATAGCCAATCGTTTGGACAGCGAAAAACACCCGACCCCCCTAGAAGGGACGGGTGTTTGTCACCTTTTTCACCTCCTATGAGTTTGCAGGTCTGATTACACATTTTGTATGGAACAAGCTACTAATTAATGTAATGTAGTATTGCTGTCGGTACAGTCATTTGATAAATATCGATATTGGCTGATGATGCTGCTTGATATGCAAGTACTCAAATCAGGATTGGACTCTTAACTCCAGAATAAAAACCTGTTACTGTACAGTTGAGCTGATGATTGCAAGGTGTAAATAAGCCAGGGTTTTTCCTGGCTCAGAACGGGCCTTTGGGGGGTCAGTACGCGACCAACTTTTTTTGGGGTCGCGACTATGTGCAACAGTAAAGGCAAACTGTTTGTGTATTTTAAGAGGGTGTGGGGTTGGGAGAAGGGAGTTTCTGTCCAGATAAAGAGCATTTCAGTCAGCCTGTCAATCACTGTGTTACCATGGAGCTCACTGACGCTTATGAAATCACAATAAACAACATGTAGATATGAAGTCAAAATACTAATAATGACTAGGCCTACCTATTTAATACTTTAATTGTTTCTAATTGATCTAAACCAAGGAAATTGCAAGAAGGTAGGGCTGCTCGATTATGAAAAAATCATAATCATGATTATTTTGAGTAATCACATTGTGTTATCACGATTACTAAAGACATTGATTTAAGAACATTATGCATTTATTTTACTTTTAACAAGGTTTTTTTCTAAAAACACCATGATTTTGGACTTTAAACAAAGGCCTAATTGAACTGAAAACAGGGAGAATAGAAATAGGCTAAATAAGTGAAACATATTTTAAATAATTGAATAAAATAAATGTGTCAAAATAAAAAAAAATAACCAGTTGTAAATGGTGTTGATAGGGCACGTCTTTTGATAGCATTACATGTAAGGGCATGATTTATTTATGTCAGGGAGCAGGGTGGATAGGCAGTTGCATTGTAGTGTTGACGGTTGTGGTGACTCAGTTGTGGTGGCAGGAGTCAAGGAGCTTTAAACCTCTTGTGTTTTTTATTCATTGATTGATTGGTCATAGACCACTATGATTCGACTTAAAGTGAATAAACAAATTGGTCTGGATGTTTAGAGGTGCAGATCATCGTATGCCTTTTTTTCTCTAGCCTCGTTCAACTTGGAGCCGTCTTGCTCAGACCTGCGCAACTATGACGCGTCTTGCTGAGCGCACAACAAAAATGCTACATAAATGCTGTGCACTCAGCAAGCCGAGCGTCATAATTGCGCAGGTCTGAGCAAGACGGCTCCAAGTCGAACGAGGCTTCTCTCTCTCTCGCGGTCGCGTATGTCACGTCACTCGCCTGACATATCTTGCACATTATTTTAGTCTGTTGTGAGTCTGAAGTGTTTTCAGACAACAGAATTAGTTTTACCTTTATTCTCGTCATCTAGAAGTTTTTCAAAACACCCGGAAATGCGCGACATCTCCCTCCTACCCTCTGTACCAGCCGATAGCTCAATTATCAGGTGAGGGAGGGGCCGAGCGGAGCGCATAGCAGAACGATTATTTTGTTTTCATGATTGAGGGAAGCCGTAATAGTAATCGAAAATTAAATTCAAGTTATTGCCCAGCCCCTCAAGAAGGTCGACTTAAATTGGGCTGAATTTGGAGAGGTTTTAAATAGCTATATTTATTCTCAATCTTTATCATTTTGGCGCTGGTGATTTTCCTTTGGCGCTGGATAAATCCGCTTTGGCGCACGCCAAAACTTTCTCTATGCAGGAAAAACCCTGTGACACAGTAAGTGAGCGATACACACTCCCAAAAGGTAACAGGTGGTCTCCCCAGCTTCAAATGAAACATTTCTGTTTTAAACCAGCAAGAATTCCCCCTTTAGCGCAATTCCATCAGCTTCAACTACTATCAAACTCAGCTGCCCTGTCCCTCCTCCCCTCCCCTCTCTCCCCCAGTTTACTTTGATTTCCTCCCCTTCATGTCCTCTTTCTCTCTCTCTCTCTCCCTAGCCCTCTGCCTTCCTGTTGTGCCAGCGTTTTTCTTATTTGTCCCAACATGGTTTGTTTCTCTTGAAGTGTTTGAATAATACATGTGTTTCGCAGCGGGAGGCCGTTTTTTTCTTTCTCTCACGCCAAAATGGCAGCCAGCCCCCTTTGGCAGCGCATCATCCACAGCCTCTTATCCTTATCTACTCTCTGCTCTTCCCCTCTTGTCGTTTTAAAGCCAAAGAGACAGAGGCTTGAGTAAACTGCTGAAACTGGCCAAGTTGTTTTTCATTTCTCCTGCACACATTGCATTTGACATTTGTGATGTTTTTTTTTTCAAAAAAAAATCTGTTTTGTGAGGGGTGATGTAAGAAGAGGTAGACGCGCGCACACACACACACACACACACAAACACACACACACACACACACACACACACACCTACACTGGATCTCTTTCTCATAGCACATTAATAATTTCCATCGTGTTCCCTTTCGAGCCGTGCAGTGGGTCGTGTAATGCTCTGACACTGAAGCGTTGCCTCTCTTATCGCTGTGCTAGTGACTTTGAGGCGGGCGGCGTTTGTCACCAGCTGAAAGGCCCTGTAGAGCAGATCTCAAGGGAGCAGTCACTGATGAAAAAGCTCTTTTCATTCCCCCCCCCCCTCAACCCTAAATTGCCTCAATCATTACCAATTACACCATGGCACATCAATGAGTTCATGCACCTTTTTCTTAAATTGTCATCTCCACTCAAACTCCAAATTTTTGAGATTTTTTTTGTCATTGAGGCATTTTGCCACCAATTACCATGTTGTAAAAATATATTTCTGACTCTAATTGCCGTGCCATTAGATCAGGGTAGCTACTTCATGTGCACTTTTAAAATCGTTGCTGCAACCTTTCCAGCTTCAATAAATGAATGTTGAAATTATAACTGCTAACAAAAAACTGCTTCAAGAGAGCCACCTAGTTCTTTACTGAACCTCTAATACTTTTGATACCATAATACATATGGTATACATCAGGGCTATTCAATTAGTTTTGAATGGGGGCCGGTTGGTGGATATGATCCAAAATGAGGGGCCAGAAAAAAATGCCTAAAATTGATGAGCATCACATCATTAGCTACATATACTGTAAAACACTACAACGACATAGGAGTGCATATATTGTCTTTATTTGATCAAATAGAGTTCAACAGCTTATAAAATCTTAGAAAATAAATTTACTCTTAAGTGCAACAGCATATCAAAATACAGGTAGGCCTAGGTTTACAGCTTATCAAAAACATAGAAATAAATGTAGGCTACTCTAAGTGCAACAGCTTATCAAAATACATAATCATACATGTACTCTAAGTGCAACAGTCACAAAACATTGTTTCAAAAACAATCCTTATTTAATAAACATAGGCTGACTGTTAGTGTTAACTGGCATGCAGTAACCCTCTTGGTCAAATGTGCCATCTAATGAGAAAAATGGCATTTGTTTGATTTAGCAAGAGCAGTGAAATCGGGAGTATATGTATATGAGTATATGTATTCATGTGTGAGAATGCGGTTTCGCACGTGTAAGTCGATCCAAACATTGTGAGGACAAAAACTGCAAGACACCTTGAATGAGGGAATTTCTGGTGTCTGACTTCACGAGTCCAGAACTTTTCTGAACCTGCCAGCTGTAATGACTGTCGCAGGTCAGCTGATGCCTGAATGTCAATGAGTTCCAGTTGTAAACACGCCTCGTCCAATGACACAACCAGCTCCTTTGCTTTCACCGCAAACTCCCCCTCAACGTCCACACAGAAGGGGTTCACAAATCTCATCACTTCAGTGGGGATACTGAAATTTTCAAACCTCGCTGCAAAGTTGGTTTTCAATGCATTTATAAATCCTGTCATTGTCTCAGTGTTTTGTAGACCTGCAGTGCGCAATGCTGGGAAATGGAGCATTTTTCCGGAACATAGATCAGCGGAAAAAAGTGCCAGCCTTTTTTGAAAAGCCTGGAGTCTCTCCACAAGTTGCCCGACGGTTTTATCTCTGCCCTGCAGCTCCGTATTGAGTAGTTTCAGGTGGTGAAATACGTCACTCAAAAAGCAAACGAGTGCGTGAAACTCAGCACTTTCCATTAGACACAGAAAAGTGTCAGCTTTTTTCTGCTTTGAATTACGGAGAAACGCCAGGATTTCTTCCTTAAGTTCACAAAATCGTTTCAACGCATTCCCTTTGCTAAGCCATCTAATGTCATTGTGGATGAGCAAATCAGTGTATTGAGCTGACATGTCAGACAACAGCTGGCGGAAAAGGCGGTGCTGTAAGCTGGACGTAGAACAAATAAAGTTAATAATTGCCATGACAGAGTCCATGGTTTCTTTTAACTCACCACCTAGTTTTGCACACAGGAGGCTTTGGTGGATAAGACAGTGCAGCGATCTCAGCTGTGGCGCCACATCTGCCAACCTAGCGGACAGTCCCCGTGTCCTGCCCGACATCGCCGGTGCACCGTCCGTAACCAGCATATTGATATGATCCAACTCCAACTGGTTCTCTCGGAAAAATGAAATTACTTTTTCGAAAAGTATCTCGCCGGTCGTGTGTCCTGCCATCAAAAAATCTAACATAGAGGCACAGCTGTGCTACATCGCTGCTGTCGGTTGATTCATCAACAGCTAGCGACATCACCTCCGCTTCTTTGAGTTTGTCCAAAAGAGTCTCAAAAACATCCGATGCCAGGGTCTCTACTCTCCTTGATGTTGTCGTGTCAGAGATGGGAATTTTCTTGATTGAATCAATCACGTTGTTTCGGGTCTTCTCATCTGTAACCACCGTCTCGATCGATGCAAGCATACAGTCTTTGACGGTTTCAGCATCTGTAAACGGCCTTTTCTTTTTGCCTAAAATCCAGGCGACTCTTAGTGATGCTGCTGTAGCTCTCTCTTGGTCGGAACAAGCCCGAAACAGGGTTTGGCGTCTCTGCTCATAGCATGAAGTTAGCCCCAAAATCTTCTGGCGGCGAGCATCAGAGCCCAGTGGGAAAGTGCTGTCGAAGTTCACATGATTTGTCTTGAAATGCCTTCTCAGGTTATATTCCTTACACACCGATAGAGACTCGCTGCAGAGTAAACACACAGGCTTCCCAGTGGCAAATACAAACAAATACTTATGTGTCCATTCGGTATTGAAGTGCCTGTTTTCTAAGTAAACCTTTCGTTTTTTTAAAGTAGAAAGCGACATTGTATTCAATCAGGCAGAACGATCAACACAGCATTAGGCGCGAAGCGGAGCGCGCCGGGCAGTTGAGAGGAACAATGCAAAAGCACACGAAGAAGAGTGTAGCGGGAGTGCGCGGGGAGGATTGTTGTGGCCGCGCGCCTTGCGGAGCAAGTCTACGCTGTGCTGCGCGGAGATGAGAGAATGGAGCTCATATCGGCCACTATAAGGCCAGCATTTAAAAAAAAAATTACCTATAGGTTTCCACTACAAGGGCCAGTAAATATTCCTTCGCGGGCCGGAACTGGCCCAGGGGCCGCTTATTGAATAGCCCTGGTATACATAATACACATACTCTCTCTTATTTTAGTAAACATGTTGGTATTTTGTTAAGTATTGTGCAGCACAACTTGAGATTTGCTGCTGGTTTCATGTTGTTTGCTTGTTTCTCCCCCCAGGTAAATGGCTGGCCTGTCAGTCTATGGACAACCAGATCCTGATCTTTGGAGCTCAAAACCGCTTCAGACTAAACAAGAAGAAAGTCTTCAAAGGACACATGGTGGCTGGCTACGCCTGCCAGGTGGACTTCTCCCCAGACATGAGGTGAGGAGCCTTTTCTTTGCTGCTACATTGTTCTGATGAAGGGAAATATTACACTTCTGAGATTCTCACATCTGACTAATAGTTTATCACTCTTGATTCATACAGGAAAATGTGATAGAAAATGCATAATTCAGTGTGAGAGAGCATTCTATTAATACACAGACACCTCTGCGGTACTCTTTAATGCCTCCCAGTTTATAAGGAGCCTATTCACATGTATAAACTCCACAAGGAGATGTAACTAGGACAGTCCAGCACCCCTTACTAGTTTTTAAACAGCCATTAAGACCTGTTTGTCTCACACACCACCCACGTCTGGGAGCAGGTGCGCACACTTCCTTCCGGTATCCATGGCAACACTGCAACTCCTGGCTCGACTAAAATAACCAAAAGTTCCGACTCCCACCTTGTTGGCAGGTGAACTGAAGGACAGGCATGCAAACTCCTCACCTTTCAGCAAAATTTGCCGTTTTGGAAACAAAATTGGCCATCTATGTGATCCGTGGAGATCCGTTGAGAAAATATTTTTTTTTGGTGGGGCGGGGGGGGTCTGATGCCAGCTGTGTGTGTGTGTGTGTGTGTGGAGCGGAGCGGAGCATGGACATGGAGTGACCATAGTGACTAACTATGATTGACGGATGTTAACTCCTATCATATGAGCTTTGACGGTCATTTGGCCAATCAGAAACAGTGTTTGTCATTGAGGGGCGGTGACATCAGTCAGTCAGAGCGTCTGCAGGAAAGTTACATTTTTTTTCTCTCCGAGTCATCGGACCGTTCAAGTAGCCGCAGTACTAGTATTTTACCGTGTTAATGTGCCTACTAGTGTTGGCACCCGTCCCGTTTTTCCCAGAATTGTTCTCTTTTTTCACCAGCTGTCCCGGGAAAAAATAAATGCCAAAACCTCATTTGATTTCCTTCGTTCAGTAGTTAAGGCCGTTTCACACGGGCCGAGGCGTTTGTTGCGCCAACTAATGCATTCTCAATGGAGAGGCGAGCGGGGCCGGGCAGAGAGAAAGCGCAGCGTTCCGTTGTCAGGCGGCACGACAAGCGGGCAGGGGCGGTCTCAACGATCTCGGGGCCCGTTTCAAGACCCAGTGTGGGGCCCCCCACTTTTTTTATTTATTTTTTTAATAAATAATGCTTGTGCATGCTCCCGGCGAAAATAGAAAAAAAGATTGTGGAAACCATTTGGTTCATATACGGATTATGAGATAATGGGCCCATGGGCCCAGACTCTTAAAGCCCCCCCCTCCCCCTCCCCCACTCCTCCCTATTTCAACAGATAAAGGGTGGATAGCTACTTTTTATGAACAGTATATAATTTACACATAGAAAGCTTATTACTGTAGGTGTGAGGGGGCCTTCAAGGCCCCTCATGAAGCCCCTAAAACAGAGCTAATAATGCTTTAGTTTTGCACTTGCTTTTCTATTATTCACCTACTAGTTGAGGGGCCCATGATGATTTATTTCCTTATTTTAGGCGATACCTTTTTGGACCCTGTTATTGACATGAGTGACTGAGCTCTTTGACAATGCGAGCATTCCCCCGGACCACCCTACAGGGTTCCCACCTCAGTCTCCTTATATATCCTACTGTATGGTTATTATAGGTCATTACACTGGTCAGTCTGAACTGGTAGCCTAATAATGGCCGAGCCCTCCGCCCCAAACATCAAGTGTCCCTTTTTGTCCTAAATCCAAGGTGGCAACCCTAGTGCCTACTCGGTTTATGTGAATCACTTTTTAAATAAATTCACGGAGTTTGCCAACCGTTGTTTTACACCCATTTGCATTGCTTTATGCTCGCGCTGATTAACAGCCGCGGTTGGCGGATTGTCACTGCAGATTAATGTGTCACCTCAAGTTAATAATGTGCTTTTGTCTATTGCTGTTTTCACGGTTTTTGAATGGTGCGTGGTGTTCTGGCTGTGCATGTAGTGATTTTAGCAGATCAGCGCCGAAACAACACACTCACCTGCTTCCTCCACTATCGGCTCATTTTGCACCATTATGTTCCTGCGCACGACTGAGGTGTGTGTGTGTGTGTGTGTGTGTGCGTGAACACGAGATTAACTATGGTGACAGAGTGTATTCTTATGTGTTATATTGATGGTTGTGTAACAAAGATAAGGCAAATCCTGTTTGCCACAATATAAATTGTTAGTTTATTGTAAGGGAATTTGGTGTGATTGATTTGAGGCTCCATGTTATTTTCTGTCTTTTTTAAAGCTGGTTTTGCCAGCATTTTTAACCGTTCTTCTAAGCTGTTTTTAACCATTTTCTTGGTAAATAGGCTACCTACACACTTTGTATTGGAAACGTCAAGAAGGTTGGCTGACTAACTTGTTTTGCTCATTTTACTATTCATCTGACAACGTTTTTTTTTGTCCTTAATTCTCTTCACCAGAATACACCAAATTGCTTCTCTTAAATGTAAAATCACAAAAGAAATCCTCTGGGGGGATGCCCCCAGACCCCCTACTGTTGTTTGTTTTCGGGCTTCTCACCTTTTTCATGGCTCATGAGTTTGCATGCCTGGAAGGAGACTGAAGCAATTTGTTTAAGCTGAAGTGTTAATCTTTCCTCCCTTCTGTTCCTTCCTACCAGCTACGTGGTGTCTGGAGATGCTGACGGAAAGCTGAACATCTGGGACTGGAAGACCACCAAGCTTTACCACAGGATCAAGGCCCACGACAAGGTGTGCATCAGCGCCCTGTGGCACCCGCACGAAACCTCCAAGGTCATCACCTGTGGCTGGGATGGACAGATCAAACTCTGGGACTAGATTTGTCCTGGATTTTTTGTTAGTTTGGGGGGGAGAGGGAATTCTGGGAAATGATGGACGGAATTGAACCATGGATTTTTTTTTTGCCATGGACTTTTCTCCCTCAGTGGAGTGAAAGCAACAGGGCTGGTATCCAGTCTTATTGTAGCTGTGTATTTTTGTATCCCGTCATGAGAGCTCACAGTATGTCCTAATGTATTTTAGCTGTACAAAGATGAACACAAACCTACTTTTAAATAATAGTTTCTATTGCAGAAGGCTTATGACAGGGGTCCTTTGGCGTTTTTCCAAATGTTTTTTATTTTAATCTCCAACATCACATGTAGTATACCGATGTTATCCTTCCTTAGCGATTTGTGAAAATAAACATCTGTACATTTTTACCTCAAAGCATTGTTTCCTCGTTTTCTATAGTACAACAAAAATCATGAAAAGAGAACCCAGACAATTCTTTATCTCTTCTCTTTATTCAAAATATTAAGCAAAAGACATCAAAGGTGTAGTTAGCGATTCAGGAGGACGCTTGTTGTCAAAATCAATTTTTGCAAAATCAGTGAATATCTACTCGCGATCAACCCACCTGCCATCCGCTTCAAGGTACTGGTACTCGCGTACTGTGCAGTGAATGGAACTGGCCTGTTTACAGAGCCTAGGCTGTGTACTGTATTAACAACAACAACACAATCAGCACACACAGAGTACAGTATAGTACAGGTAGCGAATCATGAGGAGATATTCACTTATTTAGACAACTACTTCCACAACAAGCATTCTCCAGAATCACTGACTCCACCTTTTTAATTGGATCATTTGAAATGTGCTTTAGTATTTTGTTAGGATCGGTGCAGTGCTGCGTTTATAAGACAGAGTTTCCTTATAATCTTCCACTGCAGCAGCAGAGATAACAGGAGTGGCATGAAATTTAAAAAAAAGTGACTGTTATACAAAATGCTTCTTTGTGCTTTTTCTCACGCGCTCGCCCACACAGAACAAGCTTTAGAGACATCACAGTTGAAGTGTCTAACAGAATGGTCGCTTCATATCAGGGTTCAACTGAAGGGAAGCGTCGGTCATCCAGATACAGTCGTCTTTTTCTGCCTCCGGAGCCGATCCCATCTCCTTACCTTTATTACCCACATTCCTTTGCACCATCTCTTGGTCCTTCTCTGTTAGTATAGCTTCAATGGCCTCCCCACATACAGTATACACTTATCTTCACTTACTGTCAATGAGGTGGGATCTGTCATCTTACGCACCCCTTCAACTCCATGTATCCATTTCCTTTCATTCGTGTTTTATTATTGAACAGGCTTCAGTCTCTCGGCCTGCGCAGACTGTAATCTGTAAACACTGGCTGCGTCCCAATACCAATACTTCCCTGCTATTTAGTATGGTAGAAAAAAAGACTTAAAATGTCCCAATACTGGCAGCGTGCTTAAAAACATCTGGGTGCCCTCCTATAAATCCAGTCCGGATAGTTAGTGTGGAAATCAGCATGCTTTTTTTTGGCGATACTACTGAACCACAATCCACTGCACACTGGAGGTAAGGTCACATGGGTGATGTCAGTCTTATTCTCTGGCTGCGTGCTTAGCTCAGATGGGACCATGATGACAGGGGGTTTGACCTGCAGACACTATCAGGTAGAACACATATCTTCTCTCTGGAGGCAATGACTCAGTCCCTTCCACATGACTGAAGCCATGTTTGCAGGAAAAGGTCAGCCCAGATTAGAGCAGTCTGTTTGGGGGAAAAACGCCATACTCTAGCGGGACTTTGGTGCACAGACTTAAAACTCCATGTTAACAATCATTTCTGCTTCAACGGCTGAAGATAAAGAGTTCTTTTTCTTTAGTGTTTCTTAGGCATGTCTCAGGGCTTCCACTTTGTGTTGACCCAGGCCAGGGCGTAGGTGCTGCTTGCGTTGAGGACGTTCTTGTGCAGGAAGAGGTGAGGTTTGGTGGGGTCACTGTGAACGTGGAAGAGGCTGAAGCTGGCCCTCTCCAGCTCTCTGAGGAGGCTGAACCAGTAACGCACCACAGAGGGATCGTCCCCGCCCACCTCAAAGCCCGCCCAGTGTAGGTGAACCTCCAATAACAGCTGACCCACTGAGTCCACTACGCCCTCCAGCAGCAAGTTCTCCAAGATCTTCCACTCTGCGCTCTCCATGTCCGCCTTCAGAACATCCACCTAGAACAGAGAAGAAAAAAGAATAAAATCACTTTATCAAATCATTTCAAATCAGTTTCATTGACTGTACAGTGCATTCCAAATTATTATGCAAATGATGTTTTTCTCAGATTTTCCTAAATAGTCGATGCAAATGACAGTCAGTATAATTTTCAAGTCATCAACCGTTAAAGTATGATTCAAGTTTTATTGAACAAACCTCCAAATGATAACGGTATTTTTTTCAAAAATAAAAAACTCAAAATGCACCGTTCCAAATTATTATGAACAACAGAGTTTCAAAACATTTTATAGGTTGTAAAGAAATAAAAATGGTCATTTGTTGAATTTGCAGGATGTGAAGGTCATATTTAGTGAAATCAAAAGCTATTTCAATCAAAAACATCTTAACAGGCCAAGTTACATGTTAACATAGGACCCCTTTGATATCACCTTCACAATTCTTGCATCCATTGAACTTGTGAGTTTTTGGAGAGTTTCTGCTGGAATATCTTTGCAGGATGCCAGAATAGCCTCCCATAGCTGCTGTTTTGATGTGAACTGCCTCACAACCTCATAGATGTTTTGCTTGAGGATGCTCCAAAGGTTCTCAATAGGATTGAGGTCAGGGGAAGATGGGGGCCACACCATGAGTTTCTCTCCTTTTATGCCCATAGCAGCCAATGACACAGAGGTATTCTTTGCAGCATGAGATGGTGCATTGTCATGCATGAAGATGATTTTACTGCAGAAGGCACTGTCCTTCTTTTTGTACCACGGAAGAAAGTGGTCAGTCAGAAACTAAACATACTTTACCGAGGTCATTTTCACACCGTCAGGGACCCTAAAGGGGCCTACCATCTCTCTCCCCATGATTACGGCCCAAAACATAACTCCGCCACCTCCTGTCTGATGTCGCAGCCTTAGGGACATGGTGGCCATTCACCAACCATCCACTACTCCATCCATCTGGACCATCCAGGGCTGCACAGCACTCATCAGTAAACAAGACTGTTTGAAAATTAGTCTTCATGTATTTCTGAGCCCAGTGCAACCGTTTCTGCTTGTGAGCATTGTTTATGGGTTGGCCAAATGATAGGTTTATGCACAACTGGAAACCTCTGGAGGATCCTACACCTTGAGGTTTGCGGGACTCCAGAGGCACCAGCGGCTTCAAATACCTGTCTGCTGCTCTGTAACGGCATTTTAGCAGCTGCTCTCCTATTCCGATGAATTTGTCTGGCAGAAACCTTCCTCATTATGCCTTTATCTGCACCAACCTGTCTGTGCTCTGAATCAGCCACAAATCTCTTCACAGTACGATGATCACGCTTAAGTTTCCGTGAAATATCTAATGTTGTCATACTTTATCCAAGGTATTGCACTATTTGATGCTTTTCGGCAGCAGAGAGATCCTTTTTCTTTCCCATATTGCTTGAAACATGTGGCCTGCTTAATAATGTGGAACGTCCTTCTTAAGTAGTTTTTCCTTTGATTGGGCTCACATGGCTAACTAATTATCACAGGTGTATGAGATTGATTTCAATGATCCAAGGCGTCCTGAGACACAATATCATACATACGTTTAATTGAAAAACAAAAAATTTAAAGTTTATGACACTTCAATCCAATTTGCATAATAATTTGGAACACGGTGTATATGGCCCAATATCACAAATAGCCATTTGCCTCAGTTACATAATATGACACCCTCTGCCCTTAAAGGTGAAGTAAGCGGTTTATTTATGTTAATATAAGTGTTAAATCGCTCTTTATTCATACAGTGATCACTTACATGATGTGCGCGTTTCATAAAGCCAATCTCTCAGTTAGCTGCTTTGCATGTAATCAGCAAATAAACTTTTTGGAGTATCCCGAAATTTTTATCCAATCAGAAGAGAGAACGCTACAAAACGACACCCGTCTCACTCATACATACTGTCTGCGGGGCAGGTAAAAATCCTTCCCAATGTCTGTTTTGATGGTTTTTATCATGTTTTATCACACTTATGGATCTGAGATGATGTTAGATTACTTGCTGCTTGAAGACCGCAGTGCATTAATGTGGTGATGTAGGGACGAGCGAGGGGACTGCTAACTGTCAGGAAGTTAGCTAAAAGAACCATTCCGCTTACAGCACCTTTAAGAAACACCTTGGATGTTTTATTTCTTCCTCGGGTTATAAATGAGTTCTATTATAACTCTGGAAAGTGACAAAACTCTATTGAACTGAAAAATATATTAAAAGATGAATAGGAGTAAGTGAAGCTTGGCCTTTGTTCTTGCTTTAGCGATCATGTGGATGATGGATAGAGAGAGAGCAGCAGTCTGACTGTGTGAGAGCAGTGGGGGAAATGCCTCCTAAGATGAATGTTAATGGCACCCTCTGGTCTAATTCATGCAAGGAGAAACTCATCATGAATGCCCCAAAGTCTAATGCTAAAACCCTGGGGGATCTTTCTCAAGTCTACTGAATTGCTAAACATGTCCACTGTCTGTCTGACCTTTATGTGTCTTTTTTTTAGGTTAGCATTTTCTCAGCTTGTACATCTATTTAAGTAGAGATAAGACCGGAGGAGAAATTTAGATTACAGGATTTATCAGAAAGAAGGCCCGGGGTATCGCGGTGTCAAGGATTATTACATTAAAGATAACACCAGATACTATGAGGACATTTTAATTGCAGGGAAACATAACTGAGGACATTATCCGGAGCCAAAGACAGCACAGATATTAAAGTGCCATGAGATTCCTGTCCAAATGGCACCTGTGAATTCTTTATATAATTCCCCAACACTCATTAATGTGACTTTAAGTCTTTGAAACTCAAGAGAGACACAGCATGTGGAGAACATGTCCAAATGTTGTCCTCTGTTGTCCTCCCCGCGGGCCCTAAAACCGCAACACGTACAGATGTCTTCCTTAATTGGACAGAAAACCGGTAATGGAAAAGGGTTGCCACATCATCAAGAAGTGATGTATTCACTTTGGTCTCTGAGGACAGAGTGCCTGTGTACTGTGTTTGTATCATGCTGTGTTTGTCAGGATGCAATGTTATTTAGAGCAGCTTCATTTCCTCACTCCTCATTCTTCACACAAATTGCCCTTTCTGCCTGACCCAACGCTGCCAATATCAACTCTCTCTGCAGGGAAAAGCTGCAAGCCCTTAGCCCTGACCTGGCAAGATATACTGTCTGTCTGGTCTGAGTGAAGACCATATTATGTTGTTGGGACTCAGAAAGATGACTTTCACTACACTGCTGCGCTGCGTTAGCCATGCTAAATGGTCCTTAACTATATGCTGGAAGGAAATGAGATATGATGACTGGTGCCTGGAGGAAAAAATAAGATGTTTTTTTTTCAAATCTAAGGAAATTATAGAAATGTATCTGAAATACATAGATAGCTTAGTTTAGCATACAGATTGGAATCAGGGAAGCAGCTAGTTTGTTGCCTTCTATCACCTGTATTAGTCAAATAAAACTTCATACTTGGTTTTATTTAACGTCTACAAGCAGAGACTTTAGAAATTACTGCTCGAAGCCAAGCCAACTGTCTTTAGCTACATACATACATACATACTGTATTCCCTTCACATTTGTAATAGTGGCATCTATACCCCTTACTAACCTTTTTATAATCATAATGCTCAGTTTAAACTCCCGGCATCCTCGGTATGCAATTATCTATTTAGAAGTTTAACTTTAACGGTTTTATGATAATTCTGTAAGAACTGTAATTAAACTCTGTAACCCGTCACAAACTACATTACACTCTCTACAATTAAAATATCAGATCAGCATCACGGTTGAGCCTGTGTAGACTATTTTATGTAGCAATTAATACAACATTTTCTGCAAAAAAATCTAAGGTCAACTAATTCCTCTCCTCCGAGTGACTCCCAGCATGTGATCGATATGCACATAGTAATTATTTCTGTGAAGCATCCCGAGCATTAGGCAGCACAGTGGGACACACTCTAATTTAGAGACGAGTTTCATTTAAATAAAAGTTGTCTCAGCCTATAAACAAACAAGTTTTGCTGATTTGAGAAAAACTATCTTTAAATAGTCAATAAGTTGGCAGAGTTTTGCCTGTTAATTGGCCTGAGTGTGTATAATCAATGTGGGGGCAAATCCTTGCTATTAACACAACTTGTATTTACTGCCTGTGTCCTTTTGTCCCACACAGTTGGTCTTAGAGTAATCCAACAGTTTTGGCTTGTGACCCCAGAGTCAAACATCCCTGCTTATCTGGCCTTTATTACTCTCTACGTTTTATTGCTTTTAATTAGCGAACCTGCCGTTTGACAGCAGATCGCAATTAAAGATATTTAACTACACATCTGAGAGCTGATTGTGTGCTATTGGAAGAACTTAAACAACTGCTGTGACATCAGGTCAGAGCCTCCCAATGGCATCTATTGACAGAGGCAATATGAGCTGTCTTGATAGTCACCTGTCTTGTTTTTCACATGGCACCATTGCGTAAAAAAACACTTCCTCTTTTCAGTTTGATTCCCATGAAACACATTAAAGGTGCACTATACAATTTTTTACAGTATAACAATGTTCATGTGAGGAAAGTTTGTTTATTCAGTAATGAGAATATACCTTAGAAATGTTTCACTTATCTGACACACCCAGTGTAACATATTGCACCTTTAGACGCCAATTGATAAGCAACATCATAGTGACAAACAAAATGTAGACATTTCCACATAGAAATCCAACGTTGGGTGGAAGCAGCATGCATCCAGATCAATACAGCATGTGTTTTTGTCAGCAGAGCATAGGGAAATACTCATTTGTGTAGTTTTAACCCAACACAGATAAGAAACACTGCACAGATGCATATTTCGACCTTTCCAAGCGTCTCTGTTTCTCCTCTGTTGCTCTTCCTGTCACTGTGACTGGGCAACTGTTCTCCTGCTGCTGCTGCTGCTGCTTACTCCTTAGGCACACTGTGTACTCACATTAAAAGCTCATTACAAGAATGAATGCGTGGCTCTGAATTTAAAACAGGTGGGTTCTGTCGTCTATGAAATACTACAAAAGTGTGCAAAAGCCACCCACGCCGACCAACGTTTATATCTTATCTCACGTCATAAACATAATATCCATCCAAGTTCCTTTTATGAGTCAGATTGCTTTGCTTTCGACCCCAGAAATGACTTATAAACTCAACTTAAAGTAAAATAACCAAGGCCACAAACCGTTGAGCAACGTGTAGGAACTCATTGATTTGGCTTTGAATGAGCTGTTCATGGGACATCCGGAAAAAGAATCATTTATTAACTTTAGCTACTTTGACTGGATGGAAATAATCCCCCCAAAAAACAAAAAAAAAATTGCTATATACTCCATAATATCAAAGTGCTAGACTGAACTAACAAAACAAAGACAGCTTTCCTTTTTCTAGAGGCTTCACAGTCATGGAGTGAAAACATTGACTCTGCGTTTCAAATCTCATACTCTTTCTTTTTTCTATTCTACCTACTACGTCACTTCTGGGGCGCACTGGATTTTGGGTCAGAAATCACCCAAATTGCAGGCTGTTTTCGACACTATTTTAAAGCATGCTAAATCTGACCACACAATTTTGAACTTCTTAAATCTTTTTTCCTACCATACTAAATAGCAGAAAGTATGGGCATTGGAACGCACGGATAGAGTTAGACCCAGGAGAAGCAGCTGACAAAGGATGTTGACATGGATGTAAATAAAAAGGCTTTATCTTCATGGGAGCAGTGATTTGTTTAGCAGACTTCATTGAATCTCAGAGAAGGAGATATCTTGCATAACACTGTTGACACTTTGGCCTGAGGATAGTGTCAAAGGAAACTCATGGAACCCCAATACAGAAATAGTGTAGTTCATCTGGGGAGCATGCATGTATTGCGTCTCATTGCGTCCAATTAGATTATGGTTATAAAAAAAAATGTATTCAAGTAAAAGTTCACAGATCACCAAACACATTTGGATCCAACCTTTGGAGAAAATAAATATCTAAAATCAGCCCCTATGTGTACATGTTGGAAACGTCTGACTTTGAACAACCAAGGAAGACAGAAAGGCATAGGGGAGAATGGGGTAAGTAGGCACACTTTTTACTCTAGTGAGAATTGCTTATCACCTAAACATCTTTCAATAGTCATTCCTACATTAAATTGAAGATTAAGGTGTTGGCTTGAAATGTGTACCCCTCACTTTTTCTATCTTATTGTAATGAAGAAGAAATTAATCATCAAAGACACCCTTACACATTGTGACAACCAACCCCATCAAGGGGTCGGTTGTCAAACACTATGGGGTTGTTTGTCACAATGTTATCTTAATGGGAATAATCTTAAAAAGAAGGCAAGCAAGTAGAACTAAATTAGAAAGTTTAATTGCATTGTCAAGTTGACAAATAGGCCTACATAACTTACTGTAGCCTTGGCAGCTGGTCTAGTTTGGGATGCACTGGGTTGTTTTGATTTTGTTGCCCTTTTTTCTTTTGCATGCCAGCTGCCTTTTCCTACTCTATTCTTTCCTTCTCTGTGATGTCAGTGAGGATACAGCTCGACAATTTATTTAGTTATTGGGTTCCTTTTCTAGCTGCAGCCTTGAGATAACATGTGACAACCAACCCCCCAAAAAATGTGACGACCAACCCCAACTTGAATTTCTTGCTAACATCAAGGCCAACAACCATCTGACAACTAATTAGCTTGCTAACCACAATCTAAACTATAGTTTACCCTTCACACTTTGTATGGGTAACAAGTGTTTTGTTGTAAACCCATTGTGTAAAAGCCTAGAAGAAAAATACTGAGGAGCTAAATATTTTCAATTTGACATGAAAAACACAAACAGTCGTCTCACCTCAAATTCAGCAGTCTAACTCCAAGGAAGACTATGTAGGTGACCTCTGATCCCAATTCTGGATATTTACATACCAAAATTTCACAGACAGTGCCTTCTGGTTCCGAGATATAACGATTGTGACAACCAACCCGCGTGACAAATTACCCCGTTCTCCCCTACTGATGTTCCCAAAAACATAACACAAACTACATTCATTTTCACTGTAAGTTACTCATTTTTAATAAACCATTTCTATCAGAATATTCTGCTTTTATGATCACATAAAAGGGCGCTCTAATGGAATCCAGCCATGAATGTAGCAGGTTATGAAAACTCATGTCTTTAATTTATAGGTATCGTAACTACGCCAGACTGTCATCCAGCTGTGATTTCATTACCAATGAAAGAGAAACATGGCTCCTTTGACCTTGATTTACCATTCAGTCAGTTCTTTTAGCGGACATGTCCACTGGATCTCTAACCATGGTTATTAGTATGCATGCTGTCATGAATGGGCTGTGTGTGTGTGTGTGTGTGTGTGTGTGCGTGTGTGTGTGTGTGTGTGATTAATCTCATATGCAGATTCCTATCTGATGAGTTGGAACAATATCCTTGGGGGGCTTTCAAGAGGTAACATTCAGCATGATAATGTTTAAAAGAGGAAAACAAAATTATATATATGAGAGTTTATCGACCAGGAGACGTGAGGAATGAATGATTAGCTGTAATATGATAGGGTTCACAGGAAGGGGCCTGTGTTTGCATGCATGCAGCGTATCCGTGACTCCTCTAGCAGCTGAAACAGAAAAGCCATTAAAGGTGGAGTCAGTGATTCTTGAAAACGCTTGTTGTTAAAATCCCTTTTTGCCAAAATCAGCAAAAATCTCCTCACGATCCGCTACCTGTCCTCACTGTGTTTGAGTTGGAGGAGTTAATACACAGCCTAGGCTCTGTAAACAGGCATGTAAATAAAGGGGCCCCATCTTAGCTAGCAACCTGCCCGTTTACAGAGTCTAGGTTGTGTATCAACATTGGATTTTTTTCAGAGCTCACACCGTACTTAAAAGTAGCAGATCATGAGGAGATATTCACTGATTTTGACAAAGAGTGAATTTGACAACACACCTTCTCCAGAATTGCTGACTCCACCTTTAACAAATGCATATTATAACCAGACACCATGTTGAACACAATGCTACTACTAACTCATGCTTTTCCTCTCTTACCTGTCTGTGTCCAAAGTCGCTGAGGATGGTGGCCAGTTTCTTGGTGTTGGCGTGCTGCCTCTGGGCCACTATGGCTGGGTTGGGATCCCTCCAGTCCACAGAGAGCCTGTGGAGCCACATGTGAGCCTGCTGCTGGTGAGGCTGCTTCAGGCTGGGGTCAAAGCAGTGCACCTCACAGCCTGCACTGGCCAGGGAGCGCTCCAGAGATCGGTCATCCACACCCAACCTGCATGCCCCCACAGACAGCACCAGACAGACAGACCAGGGTGGAGTATGTCAAAGATAAGGCAAGGCAATAATGACTTCAATAATTCCTCACTACAAGCCATAAAGTATGTATTGAGGTAGAGTGTGTACCAAAAGCTATCATTGAATGTCTGTCTGTCCAGATAACGATTGTTGACAAGATAATCCTCCCTGATTTAAATCCAAATGTTGATCACTTTAAATGATAGTATATGTTGACAAAGTGACCAGCCCACCTAAAGGCAAAAAAGGGGGGAGAACTCATGATTTTTTTGCCAGGAGTTTCTTGTCGTCTCTTTAGTTTCTTTTTTTCTTCTTCTCCTTGTCTAGGTAGACAGACGCATTTGCCTGCACCCATCTCTCGTACATGCCTTTTCCTCACTTAATTTGCTATTCTCTCTTTTATCCCACACCCCACTTCTGCTAATGCTTCTATTTTATCCTATTCTGTCTGTCTCTGTCTGTCTGTCTCCACACTCCCCCGTGTCTAGTTTGGTGCTTCTTGTGCTGTACTCTGTAATTGCAGCTGAGGGAGTACATGTCACAGTACGCTGCTTTTCACAGATGAGGAAGCGGGTCCCCGAAAGGCATTTCACTAGCAGGAAGATTGAGATGCAACGTGACGTCTCCCTTATTTTTTTATTTTATTTTTATTTTTACAGCACTACAGATTTCAAGTAGGCCTATGTCTCTGGTGCTGTGTTTTGGGATGATACTGTTTAGGGGGGGGCAGTACCTTTGCCGAAACACTATTTTAACTTGATTTTTTCTGTTACCATGGAGTCATCAAAATATGTCTGTATTTCCAACTCCATGCTCACTCTGACTTGATTTTTCTACTGCCCTGATTGTTCCCAGTATTATCATACCGTATGTATGATGAATGAGTGATGAAGTGCGGGCCTTTTTTTTTCTAATTCCCATGCTGTGCTTTAGCCTATATAAGGGCTCGAAATTTGGAGAACTGCCACATCGCCTAGAAAATGTGCGGGTAAATTCAAGATAAGGCTGAATGGTAGTTAAGCTAGAGATGACGTACATAACAAAATAAAAGGCTGATAGAATTTGATAGGCTATCGTCTGTTACCAAGTTCGCCTGGGGGAAAAGTTGAGTGAATCCAGTCTGCAACTTCCATGATATCTTTTCCTGTTGAGACATGTTTGACTGGTCATACTTAAAACATGGCTCTGTTCCAGTCCGTACCAGGTACCTCAAATCTGAAGCTACTGAAAAATGAATTCTGCGGTCATTCATTTTATATAATTTCACTGGTGCTTTTCAAAATGTCATTTTCAAGTCATCCCAAGACATGTGTCATCAATCACTGAGACAGAAAGTGGACGTTTCAGATGTCACTGTCACTGGGTGTATTAACTGTTAGCCTGCTGCTGTTTCCATCATCAATACGGAAGAGGGATAACGTTGACAGAAAGCCTGGATGGATGTAACAAACGAGGATGGAGTATACGTGAGGGTTAGCCTACAGAAGAAGGCTAACATTAGCATACATTAGGTAAGAGTTTTGTCTCGATATTGAAAATGACTCAATAATTTTTAACACAAACAGCTCGTATAGACAGACAAGAGTCGTGTCTTTAAAGAAAATAACGTGTATTTGTGAAAGGCATGTCTTGTTAAGTTTTTATTAAGTTTGTTTGCAGACTACAGGTGTCATTCAATACAAAGTGAACGGAGCGCTGTGTGTTGTTTTCCGCCACGATGGGCGTGGCCCCCAATTATGACGCGTTCTGCACTGTCTTTATAGTCCTGAGACTGAGGTGAATTTTCTTTGAAAGTAACAATGGATGATTCATCCTGTCATAAAATATCTGATCACAGTTAGATCCTGCAACTGAGTAGAAAAAAATTATGTGATCAAAAAGAACCAGAGATTGATATCAGAATGAGGAAGATGGAGAGATGAGTTCAAGTAGACGAGGTGAAAGATCCCTTTAAACCTGCAGTGTGTAGAATTTTGGGTTTTATTTCCTAGCAGATTTTGTAGAAAGTAATTATAATATCCATAAGTACATTTAATTTAGTGCATAATAGCTGAAAATTTTTTTTTGAATGATTATTTTTTCCCTTAGAAAGGGTCTCATATATGTCCATATTTCTGCATATTTTGGACCAAGGCCTAGTGCCGCCATCTTGAAAGTGTCATAGTTGGAATGTCATCAGGTGCATTGTTTAAAATTTAGAATTGTTCTTGTCCTTGAAGGCCACTGTAACTTCTGTTATTATTCGAAAGGGTTGGGGTTACCCAGGGAGTGTTGCATTCTAGAACTTTGTAGAACTTTCTTGATGATGTCATATTATACACTGCACCTTTAAGTGGAAAAACATCCATCTCCTTCTGTGCTCTTCCTGCCCAGACATAGCCGTCCACGGATGGTTACACAGCATGCAAATGAGACGTATCAGCAGTACACACACGCAGAGTAAACACAAAAAAAATATGCAGGGGAAGAGTACACACACAAGTGCACATCCTCTGCAATGCACTGAATACAACATTGTACCACACGCACACACACACACGCACACACACACACACACACACACACACACGCACACACACACGCACACACACACGCACACACACACACACACACACACACACACACACACACACACACTTAATAGTATTGGACACTTCTATTAAAGCCAGTGTTGTGTGCAGCCGTGGACTGTATCTGAGGGGTTTTGCGAGACTCAGCAGAGGTCTCCTGAGAGCAGGATACTCAGCATACCTGGCATAGATTCAAGAGTATGACCGTGAAGTGTGTGTGTGTGTTCAGTGAATCTAGGTCAGATAGGGGACGCAGGAAGAGGGAAGCGCTCACCAAATATCCAGAAAACGAACCACTTCGGACAGTTTGACTTGTTTAGCTGTTATTCTGGGCTCTTATAGGACTTTGATTTGGTTACTTGTGAAGTTTCTGTTTTTATAGCATTTTTCTCTTGTAGGTCGACTTAGTATTGTAGCATTAGCCTGAGTTGAGTTGAGGGGCGACTTGAGGGTCATTTGAATTCTTTCCAGAGGTCTTGAAGGGATCGCTTAGATAGAAGGGGGAGGAATAAATGATAATGCAGCTTTACGTTGACATGAACCATCGTAGCTGTGAGGCAAATTTTTCCCAAGCTGATATTCAGGTCAAATGTGGTATAGTCCAGCAGATAGTGACACAAATCGTGCACTTTACGATTAAAGCATGACACTTTGCATGTAGCTAGAATATAGCAATGATAATCATTTTAGCTATAGTGCCAATCTGGATTCAACCCCTATGGTCCGTGACGGCCCTTTTCCAAAATTGTAATTTTTTTTGTTGCATAAATCAGCAGGAGAAGGTATAATTAATTTTAACTTTCGGTGCATGCAGGACATGTAGCTTGTGACTGCATGAGTGACCGGAGGATGTAGGATATGTTTTCCTCCAATTTCTCCGTTTGACCTATGACCCCATCTTTTCCACATAAGCCACAAACAGCACTAAGCCAACCTCCCCCCCCTCGACCTCCTCACCCCTCACTCCCTCCCGCATTAGCATCAGTGCCCTGCCTGCCTCCATGCCAGCACACCTGTGTCGTCTTTCAACAGTCAAATTAAAAAGCTCTCTTCCCTCCTTTCCTGCTTAAAAAAAATCCCCTTCAGCACAGCGAAGGCCGATTGGGGTGACAACTGAGCCAACTGGGAGCGATTGACTTTTCGATCCAAAGAGGGTCAAATACTTCGGTGGCCTCGCTCACTACATTCAAGATTATACTAACTTGGCATTCAGGAGGAGGAAGCAGAGGTGGAGTGAATGGAGGAGTATACGTTCTAGATGGATTTTGGAGGTACAGTTTAAAGGTGGAGTCAACTATTCTGGAGAATGCTTGTGAATAGTAATCAGTGAATATCGCCTCATGTTCCACTACCTGAATGTAGGCCTACTGTATATGCACTGAAAAATAAATCAGGTGTAATTCACAGCCAAGGCTCTGTAAACTGGTATGTAAACAAAGTGTATGTAAAAAGAGGGGGCCGAACGTAGCTAGCAACATGCCCGTTTACAGGCTGAGTATTAACAACGGATTTTTTTTCAACGCTCACACAGTACAGATAGGTAGCAGACCGTGAGGAGATATTCACTGATTTTGACAAGCGTTCTCTCACAGAATCGCTGATTCCACCTTTAAGGTGTGATTATCTTTTTACTCTTACCACGGTGTTACTGCACTCAGGCTAAGTGACCAATCATTCATTGAAATGGGAAGACCATAAAAGGACAAGGCTAACAGCTGGAAGAAGAGACTGAGAATATACTGTACCTTCTCTATTGTATTGAAAATAGCCACAATTCTTTGATGAAATGATGAAAGAAAAAGCTGAACAAGTCCTTTTGGGAAGAGAAAAAAAATCAATATTGTCACAGAGGGGAAGCAACAGAAGTGTCCATTATGACTCGATGTATCTCAGCCTGTCACTGAAACAGGTGCTCTGAATGTCCTATCTGACTGCTGATAACTCACCAACTGTCTGAAAAAGCTTGTTGGGAACAATTGCGACGCTCCACTGATGCTGTAGATGACAGCCTGGCAAGAAAACTTGTGGGCAGACTGCAGATTTTTTTTTTTGTATTATGTGATTTGAATTGGGAAGTGTAAAGGCTATTGTTTGACGCATGGCAGAAAGGGTAAACATTTTAGTGAGGGAATGGATATACTTAGTGTATCATGTATGTGAGTGTTTGTCTGTGTATACACACCCAAAAGAGTAGACCCTGCAGTGCTTGCTCTGTATTCTGTGAGTCAGACTGTACCGGGGGTCCAGACAGGCAGCCCAGGCTCCCTCTGTGCCCTCCGCCAATGATGCACATGACACCTGGACACAGAAAACACATATGCACATATAACAGCCACTTTCTGATATTGAGGTCCAGTGCTTCTTGTCAGGGTTATTATGATGTCTTTCCTGGTTCAAAGTGAGGATTCCTGTATTGTGAATGTGATATACAATCTGAACGAAGTAACTGCTTTTGTCCAAAGGGGGTGCAAGAATTAACAGAAACTGAAAGTTCCTCGGAGTACTTTTTAATACTTAAAATTCCAAACACCCCCGTTTACTCCTACCCACCACTATTGCTAGCTGATGTATTGGCTAATGTAGTGAAGCAAATACACAGTAGATCTGTATCTTGGAAATACCGTGAAATTCATATACAGTGTACACGTACAATATATAAGATTGATTGTTTTGTGAAAATTAATAGCATTTTATGGTAATACTTTTTAAGGATATACAGGATTTTGCCAATTTTTCACATGGGTTAAAGGACACTGGTTATATTTTGTCCAGAGCAGTTGACATTCAATATATATACAGTCGAAGGTCAAGGCCAAACATGGCCAAACATGGTATGAGTTATTTGCTATATGTACTGTATAAAATGGTTTGTATACTGCAGTACTGGATACTGCATTTTTGATTTTATGACAGCAAAAACTATTTGTGTTTTTTTAAGCTTCAGACTCATTTTGCTGGTTGGTATAAGTGTGTGTGTGCTTTAGGTATCAAATGGGTGGGTTTTAGTCACAGAAGGCAATAGATAACGTGCCAGGGAGATTAAACAATTACACTGTAGCTGCTAGGCTTACACTTTACACACTGAACTCTTCTGATGTGATGAACACCCTTTAAAAAAAAGAAAGAAAGAAAGAAAACGTAACAAGAAAATGCTATAAATCGTGCAAACTGCTGCTGTATTATTTGCCCCTTGGCTGGTGTGTGTGTTTGGGACTCAGTGTTGAACTATGATTCATCTTATTGCACAGTTGGGGCTGACGCATCAGCAGCACAGCCATGCCTTACAACAGCACAGTGAGAAAATGTGTGGAATGAAAGATAAAAAAAGAAGAGTTTCCCTTCTTTTTTTATGATTTTTATGGTTCAAAATGGATGCAGGGATTGAAGTTTGGCAGGTTTTTATTATGGGTAGACCATTTGAGAATAGTAGCGGTAAATGAGAAAGTGTCTACAATGTGTGAATGACCTTTCATCCTAGCATTCAAAATTGAAATAAACATACCTTTTTAATACTGTACAATAACCAAGTCGCTCTGGATTTTTCAGACATTCTCAGTAATTCTCCCCTTTGTGCTCAACATAGCTCCAGAACCTGCATAATGTGTTTATGTGACAGGGGTTGACACTAAGGTTTCAAATGCACTTGCCCATAGGGCAAGTACAGGTAATGTTTTACTTGCCCGAATGTTGTATTGACTTGCCCAAAAAAAAAAAAAAAAAACTGTTAAACAATGATACAGTATAGGCTAATTGAATTATACATTTTAGCGATCTCTTATCTCTTAAATGCAAACACTGCTTACTAGTCTCATCCTCAACAATTCATATAAGCCTATATATCATGACATCACACACTACACCAAGCGCTTGGTCCTGCTGCAGCATCGTGAAAGGGACTCTTTTTGCCATGCGCCTTGCCCAGGGGCTCAGAAAACTCAGTCTAGCTCAGAGTCAAGCTGAATGTTAGCTTCCACAGAAAAATTGTACTTATTTAAAACGGTCACATTGTGCCAAAAAGTGATCGTGTGCCATAAAATTATTAAAGTCCACCATGTTAAAGCTATTGCCCAGTTATACTGTAAGTAAGGAGGGGGATCATTCATTTCTATTCATGTTGATACCATTATAAAGACTCCACAATCCAAATATTTATCGATACCTTTCTATTATTGTGTTTAAAGAGAACTGGTATTATTGCTTTAATTGCTTGTAAGATGAGCAGAGCTCAGGATAGGACTTTAAGCAGGTCATAATTCCATATTTAGGCCTACTATTTAGTTTATATTGCTGGGAAAACAAGTTTTTTACCCAAACTGTAGGCTATTATTCAAGCTTCCCGCGAAAAACTAAAATTTCTTATTTTCTTGATGTTACATTTGAACACATCATGATGTCATTTTATTGACCTTTGCCTAATAATCATTTTACTGAGCCGACCTGAACACATCACATTTGAACCGTTTGCGATTTTTTTTTAGCTAAATAGGTCTTATCCTGCAGATTTTAATATGGATTTAAAAACTATCTGATTTTTTAACTGCGGGACTTGCTGCAGTCTCTCGTTTGTTGATCACCGCTGCATTGAATGAATGATGAGACGGTGCGGAGCCCGTCTGCAGCGGCAGCGGCTCAGCAGACAAGAGTTTTTTTTTTTTTTTTTTTTGGAGACGGAGCGGGTTGAAGGAGTTTCTTCAAGACAGTCGAAGGTATAACACTACCTTAATAATACGCTGAAGTAGGCCTAATTAGATGAAGATGACCCGACTCGATATTTAAAATGATATAATGTGACCTAGCCTACTGGACTCCATAGCGGTATCGATAAGCTCAAACGTTATTGATTTCTGGGTTTTGAATATAGCGGAACCAGGTCCGTAGGATAGAGCCATCTTTCGGAACGTAGACAGCGAAACTGCGCGCACACAGGCTGTGTGTGTGTGTGTGTGTGTGTGTGTGTGTGTGTGTGTGTGTGTGTGTGTGTGTGTGTGTGTGTGTGAGAGAGTGTGAGAGAGAGAGAGAGATATAGAGATCGAGTGCGAAAGAGCGACCGTGATGCTGCTGGCTGCCGCGCGCAGCTGCTCAATTGCGAATATAGCCGATCTATTTTGTGTGAGTTAGCGGAAAAAAATGTTTTGCAGACTGTAAAACACATGAATACATAGCCTAGACTACAGACAAACCCTCTAAAATCCACTTGCCCGTCCGGGCAACCAAGAAGCAATCTCAACTTGCCCAAACATTATTTTCAGTTGCCCCGGGCAAGCGGGCAACCGTTAGTGTCAACCACTGTGTGAATATCCCTAGTTGATATAAAGCATGCATGTGGCTGTATAAACTGTGTACATACATGCAGTGAACACATGTATACATGTCGGTTGTGTGTCATACATCTGCCCTTTACACTCGTGACTAAGCATCAGAGCAGGAGCTGCTGCTCAAATATTTGCTGTTTGGTTTCTCTTAGCTCCGTCTGCTGCAGAGATTTGCAGAGGAGGGAAGAATACTGGCTCAGACATGATGAGATGAAACATAAATCTGTGGCTCCTCTGTACGCTGTTCAAGGGTAAATACAGCATGCGCGCGCGCGTGTGTGTGTGTGTGTGTGTGTGCATTGTCCACTGTGAAGAAAAGCAACACAGAGTAGAGAAATGAAAAGTGCTTTCCAAAGGTATTCTGTTGTCAGGGAACGCTAAGCGCTGTATCCCAGGTTCTTTATAAATCACACCTATAGTCTGATTAAGATTGGCAATAGAATTTCAACATCATACTGTACATGTTTCCAACTCCAGATTAACATTTTTGAAGTCTTACCGCTTCAAAAGAACCCCATCCATCCATTCATCAATCCATCGGTAAATCCATCCATCCATCCATCTATCCTGGCTGGCAGTTGTGCTTGCATTAGGCTAAGTGAAGTTATCCATACATCCCTCTTCCCCAGCAAAACATTCACCTCTCCAGCATGTTGTGGGTATAACCTGGTTCTCATAGCAGTTGCCTGGGCGCGGAAAACCTCCAAATGGTGTCCAGAAGGCATCTATTAATCAGGGGGCCAAACCACTGAATAAGGCTCCATTGGAGGCTAAGGAGCAATAACTCTTCTCCAAACCCCCTCTGAATGCTTGAGCTCCTTACACAGTGTTTGTCATGACCTATACATGACTAGCACAGAAGTCCAAAAACAAAGCACCTGTCAGGTTCAGATCAGGCAGGTCATTGTTCCCAACCAGCCCTCCTCTGTGTTTCCCCATCGTTGCCCATGTTGAACTCCCACGGCAGAATAATAGTGTCCTTTCCATGACATACATCGCATAGAGATGACCCTCTCTTGTTCTCTGGGGACTCTTACACAGCTGCGATCAGCCAGGGGGGGGCTTGTTAGTATCCCCCCTTACCTGCCTGTGATATGGTTCCAGACCTGCTATGTGTAGAGGTGAGCCTAACAATATATGGTTAGTTAGGATTCAGTGTCTCTTTGCCCAGAGACACTTCGACATGTGGTGGGCAGACGGGGGATCGAACCACTGACCCTGCAACCCAGTGGACGAGCGCTTTACCCACTTCGCCCCAGCCGCCCTGGCCCTTAAACTAGTCTGCGATGCCAGGGGATGTCAGCATGCCTTTGCCCACTGACGGGCTGACAATAAAAACAGACCCAATGCTTATTAAACCTGCAGGTAGTGGTGGGTCCAGCATGTGGCAACTCTATGTAATGTAGCCCCATAGGATGAGGTGAGCTCCCCCAAAATGGCCTTGCTCCAGTAGATTACAGGTGAGGTGCTGCAGCTCCTTCTTGGTTTAATTATCAATTAAGTGAATTGCTCTTGTTCTGGCCCCTATCCCTGGAACCAACAGTGATTGCCTTGGGAGACCCATGCAAGGAGTAATTGTCCTTTACAACCCAGTGCCAGGGTCAACAACTCCCACACCTCTCCACCACAATCAAACACTTGGTGCAGCAGCTTTTGCTCAACCCTCTCCTTCTAATCAGAGCTTTCACTGACAGGCCTATAGGAAGGATAGGACCATTTGAGTCAAGTGCAAGTGTCCCCTGTAAAAAGGTAGGAGTATAAGCCACCCATTGTATCTTTATTGCAAAAAGTACACACATTGTATTACAACGTGGGTGGCAAAGGCGCCATCTATTCGAATTGGTTTTGAAATCCACGCTCGGTCGTGCCAGGCATTGTTAATGTGTTCCAGCTGGAAGCATTCAGCACAGCACACAGTGTGCAATGAAATGAAAAATCACTCATGATTATTTTGCCACTTCACATCTGCAGGGCCATCAGCGGCATTGAAACCGCTTACTGCCCAACACAGTTAGACTGCACACACACAGAGAGATGTTATAATGGACCTGAATAATGTTTTTTCATTGAGCATACATTATAATAGAGTACTTATGATCGTAGGGTTAATCAGAAGATATTATACAACAGTAAAAACAATTAAATGTATAGAAACACGCCTCTGTGCTTGTACCACTGACTGCTATTGATAGGACAGATGTGTCACAGGCCATCTCTCTGAGTAACAGCTCCACCAGGCACTGTCATTCAGCATTACAGCCTTCGGATGCTGTTGCTGCTCCAACTCTCACCACCCCCGCTTGTCACTGTGTATGACAAACTGTTCCCTTCAATAGCTTCTCACACGCACAAACACACACACACACACACACACACACACACACACACACACACATACAATTATGAGCTGAATGTCTGCTTTGTGAAAGATATGGAATGAGTGCTAAGTCATTTGGAGTGCGGTACTCTGTGTTCTCACTGCTAGGCCTATATTGTGTGAGAGAAAAAAAAAGATAAGTTGCTGATTTATCCTGGAGCCAATTTCACAACAATAGAATTGCAGCGCATGTAATCAAAATAAATAAATAAATAAATAAAGAATTCCTTGTTTTTGGACAGTGAAAATGAAAGCGAGTCTTAGCATAACCTTCACAATAGGGACACGGCTATAGCAGAATTCCATACTTTTCTCCAACCTCCCAGTAAATCACATATTATGATGCTGAACATCTTACGTAATCGATTAGTAGTAATTTAAAGACCGACATAACCCAGCAAACAAACCGCAAGGTCTTATTGATTAAGTGTGAAAAGATGTACTGGGAAGCTCCATCTGTATGTTAATCGATAGAGTAATGAATTATGTGTGTGCTGTCCTGTAAAATAAAACGCTCTCTGCTTGAGCTGAATGTAAGAAAAGGTGCAAGTGTGGCCAGCAAGTTATGGGCTCTATATCACAAAGACCTGTCAAAAATAATGCACTTACTGGCCTTTTGGCAAGTATTTACTGCTCCAATTACCTTGGTTTAACACTACAGTCTTAACAGTAAATGTGTGTTGGTTTAGTTAAAGGAGAATATATTTTTTGTTAATATAGGTGTTAAATATCTCTATATTCATACAGCAACCACTTAAACAGTATGTACAGTTCATAACACCGGTCTCCCAGTCATTCAGCTTTGTAGTAATTGCCATATAAAATTTTGAGTATCCCGCACATTTTTATCCAATCAGGAGACAGAGCGCTATAAAGAGGCGGGTGTCTGTGCCCGTGAACGATGACTCGCTGCCTTCCATCGCGGCTCTATCTGACAAAGACGGCTGTGTGTTCATGTGGTGGTGACATAGGGACGAGGGAGGGGGCTGCTAACTGCAGTCACTGACAGGAAGTTAGCCAAAATTACTTACTTCTCCTTTAAAACAGAAGTAGAACATAGCTTTTAGGAAACCATCAAGAATAGCCATCATTAAATACAGAAAATCAAACTAAAAACAAAATGAATAGTGGAGCCAAGGTAAACCACTGAGCTACCAGGGACTTGTATAGGCCAAGAATGGAGTAATGATGTCATGACTCACTGCTCGGCAGTCTCTCCTCCTCCTATGTGTGTTTTCCCTCGTCTGTCTCTCCTTTGTTTTGTTGTTCCATGCGTTGGCTTCCCTGTTAGCATGTGGGCGTGGTGGCACTCCAGGGCAGGCTGTTTCCAGGTGTGGATCGTTGGGCTAATCAGGGCAGGCTGTTTCCAGGTGTGGATCGTTGGGCTAATCAGGGCTCCCTATTTAAACCTGTGGACTCCAGTCATTCAGCGCCAGAGTCTACTACGTACCAGAGCGGTAACTAACCATCGAGGATATTGGTGTTTGTTGTTTTCTTCATGTCTCCAGTTGGAGTTGGTTCTAACTCTGCTCCTTTTTCCTTCCGCGCCAGTTGCCTCCGCTGTTCACCTTACCTGCTCGCCTGCCTGCGGGTTTCCGGATATCCACTTGCCTCTGCTCGCCACGCCATTCAGCCGTCCAGTGTCCTGCCTGCCTGCCTAATAAACGTTGTTCTAAATTGACTACCTGGTGTCCGTTCTGCTTTTGGGTCCAACCTCGAGCTATCATAACAAAAAATACCTTCATACCCTGTAGATATTTACACATTCTCTTCTTCAGGAGCAGTTTTGGGCACAGGTTAAGCGGGCAGCCACCTGGGGCAACTTTTTATCATGATGCATGGGGGGCGGCCGAGCACTTAAAAATAAAGGGGTGGGGCGCGCGGCCCGGGGAAAGTTCACCTCTGGGTAACAGACAAGGGGGGGGGGGGGTCCACTGTATAGAACAATACTTGGAAAAAAAACACAAAAAAAAACAAATTTCATTCATAATATTATAAATACAGGCCTAGAATTCCTGCCCGTTTTTGTTTATCTGAATTGTGTGAAATGGCTAATAAAAATAGGTAATACTAACACACAAAACAATTGGTTTAGTCTTGACTTCTGGTTGTGAGTGACAGTGTTGGGCGATGGGAAATCTGTCCATTCTTGAGTGCCAAATAAATACAGAGATGGACAGGAAAAGGTCAAAGCCATCAGGTGCCCAATTGAGAAAAAAAAGAAAAGGCCGCTCGGAGGGGGTCTCGCCCGGGGTGAAATACAATGTAGAACCGCCACTGCTCCTCTTATGAAATCAGCAGGACATTGTGCCAGGAATCCAACAATCATGTTTTTTTCCTCTTTCACATTTCACACTTAACACATAACACTGTCTGATGCATCCTCATATCTGCTCTGAAAATCTTCCACATCACATTGTAATCACTTGCTGTACTGTATTGGGGCAGTCAGCATTCTCTGTTAAACAGCTTCTTGTAAGCCTTTTTGTTAACATTTTGGCTCTCATTTGCTCAATACAGAAAATTGTCCTCTGTGAGTGTTACTATTCCACTTATATAACCTATATAATTGAGGTTATTCTTACTATTTAAATAGAGGATAAAAACAATGTAGTACAGTAGAGAACTTGTTGCAAATCGCCACATTTATTTTAAAGGTGCTCCGAGGAACTTTGTGTTCATTCTTGCACCCCCATTGGACAAAAGCGGTAGTGTTTTTACTACGCCAGCTGGTGTACCTGGGTGAGCGTACCCATGACAAAGGCATAAAGAAAAACTATACATATAGCATTCTTTGCACCTTCTGTCTCGTTTGCTGTTACATGTCATTTATGATTATCAGAGGAAAAATTAGACTGTTTCAGAAATATTCAAAAGTTCCTTGTTGTACCTTTACATATTGTTCATGGTCCTTTAGAAATACATGTAATACAAATAAATACACCTAGTCTCACACAACAGGAACTTGTTTTTAATACCTTACAACTGAAACACTGATTACTCACTTGTGGTGTTGTGATGTAGCTGAGGAACCTTTTAGCTTCATCCTCCAGAGAATGACTGTCACTGGCCCACGGCTCCAACTCTATGTGCCACCGAGGACTCTGTGGTGGAGGACACACACACACACACACACACACACACACACACACAAGATCACATTTGACGATTAACTAACATCAAAGTAGGCCACTCAAAAGAAAAAATCCAGTGCAAGGACAACAGCAAAGGGAGCTTCATTCTTTCAGGTGTAATAACCCACATGTGAACAGCTACTGGTGGAAATGGAACTAGGACACAATGTGCTCAGTGGAGGACTCTCACCTCCCTCCACCTGTGTGTAAGTGACAAATAAACTGCTGAAGTTCATTTTCCAATGTTATTTTAGAAAAAATGTGGGCTGCTGTTTATTCTTACGCACTGTGCCTCAAGGTACAGATAAACTATTCCGCTGTACACAAGTCCAGCTGTTTTCTTTACAGTGGAGGAAATAAGGCCTCTGAGACCTCACCATCAGTTGGCTGTATAGCGGCTCAGTTTTGCAGTGTAATCGCATTCCTAAAAATCTGGCAGAGCTGATGTGCTGTACAACCAGGCCTGCTGCATTTCTACAGGAATGTGTCTGTTTATGATGGGAGAGAGAGGCGGTTAAGATGGAGAGAGTGAGCAGCAGCAGCAGAGAGGCATACAGATCATGACGCTCTAGCCATCCTCAGTGTCGTATGGCCGCTAGTTTACTTTCAGATTGTCTATGGCTTTGCACCGATATTCTTTTTGGGGGGTTTGGGGGGGGGGGGGGCTCAGCCAACAAGATCATGTTTGGGTTTGTTCGAAGCTGTGGGCACAACCTGTAAAAGGGTACTATGGTGACATCAGGTCTGTTTAGGAAAAATAACCTTGTGTTCGAATTCACTCTCATTATTCTGTGCCCCTTTCTCTCACTCTCTCTCTCACTCTCTCTCTCTTTCTCTCTCTCTCTCTCTTTCTCTCTCTCTCTCTTTCTCTGTTTCACTCTCTCTTTCTCTCTCTCTCTCTCTCTCTCTCTCTCTCTCTCTTAACTGGCAGTTTTAAGTGAAATTTGCTTATGAAACTGGAGCTTCTCTTGTTCATTGCACATATGCTAACATATGCTTGTGCACAAACGAACACGTGCACATCACACTCAAAGGTTGAGCCACTGTATGTGTGTCACCTCCTCTTCCTCCTGCTGCAGGAATGCTGATCCTGGACCTGCCAACAAACAGAATCAGCTGTCCCTTTCAATATGGCTGCAGAGCTGGGTCCACGCTACGCTGTTCATTGTTTATGGCATTATGCCTTTTTAATCGATTTGCCGCATGTCAAAACATCTGACTGTTTGCCATGCCTCAACCCCGCCTCCCTGCTCTCCATGATCACATAATCTCTCTGTTTACCTCTGTATCCTCTCTCTCTCTCTCTCTGTCTGCCTCTCTATCTCTCTCTCCTCCCCTGGCTCTTACATTCTCTGTGCTATTTCTCTTTCTCTGTCTCTTCGTTGTTTTTCTCTCTTTTTCCTCTACATTTTTTTGTTGTTTAGTTTAAAATGATTGAGCCCATAATGCATGATTAACGTTATTACTCTGCGGGAGAAATAGGGTGATGGATGATGTGCACGTGTGGGTTTTTGTCTATATGGCCACTGTATTCTGCAGTTTGCCTCTCATATAAACAGGACACACACACACACACACACACACACACACACACACACACACACACACACACACACACCAAAATAATGATCGGTCTCTTGCCTTGGACAAATCACTTATATAGTGATGTGAGTTTGGACAGTGATGCTGGCATTTTACCCCTGAAAACTATTTTACCTTTGGACAAAACACTGCAGCTTCCATAAAAAATATCATTAAACTGACCAACTACATAGCCAATCAATAAAATAAAATGTAGATGTATACGATTTTTTCATCATAACAATGTGCTACAGATTCGGTACTTATGTCACGATGAAAACAGTGATTATATTTGATGTCTTTCTTCTGATTTTTTTCACCCCTGGCTAAGCCTCTCTACACTACAGGGAGATGCAGTTTAATTAAAAAAAGCATTGATTGAGATCTCAATGCATTAAGCTCTCCTGCATATGCCAATTCCAATCAACATTTCCCCCAAAGTGCAGTTGTGCGAGGCTAGGAGAGTTCCACACAGTCAAAAAGAGAGACTGCACATATCAGACTGTTATTTACACGCTTACCCGGGCAAATAACATTTACCTCTATGCATCCCGCGGGCCTGTGAATGCTCCCAGAGCAACAGGGCCTTTTCATCTCCTCAGCAAGTCTCGCAAAGCTGCAGCTATCAGTGCCCCCCATACATCAGCCTGGCTGGTACAGGTTGAGACAGGACTACTGATCAGAGGGCCAGATATATCTGAGACAATGGACCCACTGCTAGCTCCCAAAATGAAAAAAAAAATCCGAAGAAGGAAAGGACAGAGGGAGTGTTGAATGCGCACATACACACACACATGCACACACACACACACACACACACACACTCACCGTATATGGGCTACTAGGAATGAAAATATATTGGCATGGATTTTGTCATGGGAGGAGAGGGGCCATGTTTCTAGATTAAAGACTTTACTGAAGCAACATATTGCCCTCGGTGTTGTCAGACTGATCTGTACAACTCAGGTTTTCAATCCGAGTGTGTTTTCACTCTGCGGGCTACAATTATTTCCCCTCCTCCTGGGAAGATACTGTGTGAAAAAAAAGAATCCAATCTTTATCCATCAACACTATTTTTTTTTTGATCAAAAATAGAGATTGTGTGTGTGTCTGTGTGTGTGTGTGTGTGTGTGTGTGTGTGTGTGTGTGTGTGTGTGTGTCTGAGTCTGTGTGTATCTGTGTGTGTATGTGTATCTGTGCACACACAATCAACACGCCTATGAGCTCTTGCTAACTGCTGAATCATCACCGAGTGGCGATGAGATTAGTGTAAAGCCCCCGTGTTCAGTCAAGCAACGACTAGTCATTATCCCTCCAGGGACAGCATGAGGTGAGCAGTGTTAATAGCAAACTGTGCAGTGCGATGTCACTCTGGACTGTCCAAGCCTCAGCTGTTAAGGCCTTGATCCCTTGACATTACATACAACCACATCCTCAGCATGTGCATTTAAAGGAATAGTTCACAAAAAAATTATTTTCATCTTTTTGCCTTAAAGTAACAAAAAACGTTCCTGAAACTGTGTGCGTGCAATTTTTGATATAGAAATGGGCAAAGGTCTCTCATCCAGGTTAGTTTAGCTCAAACACTGGTAGTCAAGGGGAGCAGGTCAAAAGATAAACATCACTAAACACTCCTGTGGGCTTGTTGGGACTTTTCATCTTGAACACTGTGTTTAGTCCAAGACTCAAAGTTTCACCTTCAAGCTGCGGAAGGAGTTTAACAGAAAGTGTCAGTAGGTTTATGCTGCAAATTGAGCCTGAAGGACGGATTGAAGTGAAAGAAATTAGAGTCAGTTCAAATGCTTTAACTGGAATTTGTTGGCGCGCTGACACAAACTTGCATTCCTAACATTTGAAATAGCTCCATGAGCGAAGAAGACAAAAAGTTCATGTGAGGGTTAAAATAGAAGGGCTGACAGAGTTTCCAGCTTAAGTGTATCAAATGAAGTACAAGCGTGGAAAACTTGTGAGGTCAAATGGAAGTATTCAGATTCAGATGAAGCCTGGATAAAAGATTAGGCAGAAGGGGTCGCTTTAAGTGTTGTTAATGACAGTTGTGCTAGTTTTTTGGTTCAAAGGTGACGATCTGAGAAGTGTCATTAGAAGTGGTCAGCATTGGTGAGATGCATTCAAGTGTCAGTTTGTGATCACTGGAAAGCTTTTTGAACAATGTAAAAGGAGACGACTGACTAAATTAACTTAGAGACAAAGATAATTTAACTCCTTTTCGCCAAGGGCCTAAACTTGAACTGATTTGTATTCTATTAGGCTGATAAAATCACCATTTTTATGCATTCAAAAATTATATTTTTGTAAAACATCCTTGCCCTTCTATTAGGATCACTCTGTTATGGAAGCCTGTGGAGCCATGGTGTGTCGTTGGATCTGTGCCTGGTGTGGGGAGAGGTGTGAGCAGCCAGGCCAAGCATGAAAAGTCCCTCGGGGAGAAGAGGATGGATGGATGAACAAGGGAGATGGAGGAAGATATTTATATATAGAGAGAACTGTCTGTTAGGATGAAGACAGGGGTAGGGAGAGGAAGGGAGAGGTGTTAGGTAGAGAGAGGGGGTGGGGGTGGATGGACAAACACACAAGATGTTTGGACGTAATGTAAGCTACCTTAGCGTGAAGGCAGAGAAAGAGTTTTGTATGGATTAAGACCGAGAATAAGCAAAGTCAATACATAACGATTGATGACAGCGTGTTGGAGCATCTGAGAGGACACGGCCCAATCAGTGCTCACTCAGGAAAACAAGAAGTCAGCGGTGCAGCAACTGTCACAGGTGAGACCTGGTCTGCCCATTAGAAAAAGCACAAGGCAACAGAGGGAGCATGGTCAAGTCAGCCATGTCTGCTGGTAAAGTGCCAGGCTTGCTGAATGTCGGATCCGCTGTCTATTTTTTGTAGAATAGGCCGAGTCCAGGCTCTTGAGAATAATACAACCAAGCTGTGCAGTTCAAGAGGTCGAAGCTTTCAATTCTGAAATTCACTTTTTTAAAATCTTTTACCACTATGCAGTGTCTTGAGGTGAGGACATGCTCTCTCTGACAGACTACATTTTTTCTGACAGCTTTGGGTAAAGGCTCAACAGTTAACCTCTGTGCCAAAAGAGAGTCAAGAATACATGCAATAGACATGTGGGCAGACCAGGGCTGGCTGGTTCACATTAGCTTCCATCTGATTTCTAGTACTGGTAGAGACCACATCAGAGTAGAGAAAGATGATGCGTTTTGTCTGTGATGCTCACAACTTCTGTGCAATGTATACAATGTATAACAACGCGAATAGCTCGACTGACTTAAAAAAGAATAATATCATTATGTTTAAGACAGGACAAAAGCAATTCCTGCTGGATGTTTCTGAAACTAAAAGATGTTATGGCAATAAGCCCCAAGGCCATTTGCTCAAATGTATACATCTGAAAAAAATGGGCCACAAATGTATATCTGCATTTCTTTACAGTAAAAGAGACAGTAATCTCCTCAAACCGCTGGGCAGTGTAGTTTCTAGCAAACCATGGACAAAGGAAGCATGTTTGAAAGTATTTTCAGCTGCAGAATGATACACAATTGGTTCTCCCTTGAGTAATAAAGGCAGCAGATTGCATTCAAAGTAAACAACAGGGCCCATTTTACAACAATGTGGCTAACTGATGAGTTTTTAAATACCTTTTTTGAAAAACAATGGAGCTCTTTGGAATGAGCCTCTCTCAGTCTTTGGGACACATACAATACGTGTTAGCATTATCAATTCCAGGGTGGATTTGATTTTTCATGGGATCTATCAAAGATAATGAAAATACAGCGTCTTTATCCTTTAAAGATGCTGTATTCAAAGGTTGAACATGAAAAGCATGCAAGCAAAGTCAGATGTTATCACATGTAATGTTAATGTGACATCCCAGCTACAGAGTGGGTATTTGGAACGCTATTTTGAAAGCTTTCACTAGTGTATCTTGACTGCACACTGTTATAGCAGTTGGGTGACCTAACATAGAAAGTTATTATAATGAGAGCATTGCAAAAGTGTAAATCAAAAATAATTGATACGTAGTGATACAACAGGATAATTGCAAAGAATTGGCTAAGCTCTATCACTCTATGTGGGAGAGTGGCAGTTGGACACAGACCCAGCTGTCCCCTCTCAGTGTCATATCTATTACTCTGGCTGGCCTTCCAATCCCAGCTCACTGCCCCGAGTGCACTGAGAGACAGAGAGACTATAACAGAATTAAAGCACGGGGGATTACGTTGATCTTTTTTTAATGAAGGCTGTAATCACAGAGGAATTTAGCCTCAGTATCAAAGGCAAAGTTATGCTGAGGAAGACAACTGTGTGTGTGTGTGTGTGTGTGTGTGTGTGTGTGTGTGTGTGTGTGTGTGTGTGTGAGGAAGAGAAAGAGATAAATTAGAGGTTAAAGTGCAGATGGAGGAAGAGATTGTTCTTTCTGTACTGTTTTTCCTTTGAAGGAGAAGTCTAACAAAAACCCATCTGGTATGCATTTGTGTGTGTGTGTGTGTGTGTGTGTGTGTGTGTGTGTGTGTGTGTGTGTGTGTGTGTGTGTGTGTGTGTGTGTGTGTTTATGTGTGTGTTTGTGTGCATCGGAAATACGGCAGTTATCCTTGACGAGAAGGAGAGATAAATAGAAACTGACTGAAGCAATCTTAGTGATGTTTAGTGTATAGAGTTGAATCGTTCTCTGCATATTATCCGACATTGAGGCTCTGCATTCTTGCTCCATACACTGTGTTACAATACAGCACATACACACACACACACACACACACGCACTCTCTTATTCTTCATTCTGCAGACTATTTGGCCGTCGCACTATATCTGCCCGAGTGCTCTAAATCAAAGCTGATGGAAGGTCGGCGTGCGCCCGGCCTCGCTCAGCAAATTGTGCCTCGGCCTACAACATGGCAGCCTCATTCTGTGTCCACGTATCTTAAATCAAAGCCGACCGGCGAGCAGTGCTTAACCATCTTGTCGGTGCAAAATTGCATTTACCACTTTTATCGCTATACTAACATCCTCAATATGTTATGCTGGACCACTCCAACCACGCTCTCTGCTGCCTCGAATTTCATTGCCTGGACAGAGGACTATGAGTTACATTTCATGAGTTGATTGAAAACCTAACACCTCTCGGGACAAGTAAGTAAGTAAGTAAGTAAGTAAGTAAGTAAGTAAGTAAAATTTATTTATAAAAGCACATTTATAACAGTTTTCACTGACCAAAGTGCTGTACATAGTGCATTCAGTAGGCCAACATGAAGGTAAAATAACAACAACAACAATAGAAAAAATAAAGATAAAAATACAAAATACATATAACCCGGACTTCCACACACAAACATATATAGTAGTGTAGAAGTCAGATAGCTAATGGGGAGGGAAAGCCAGGGTGTACAGATGGGTTTTGAGCCTTGATTTAAAGGCAGTAATGGAGGGGGCATCACGTATGTCAGGTGGCAGTTGGTTCCACAAGCGTGGGGCAGCTACCGCAAAGGCCCGGTCACCTTTTTGTTTTAGTCTGGATCGGGGGATGTGGAGAAGACCCTTATTGGAGGATCTTAGGGTCCTAGGGGCTGAGTGGGGGTGTACAAGATCCGCTATATAAGATGGGGCCTGACCATTGAGGGCTTTGAAAATCATGAGAACTGTCTTGAAAATGATCCTATGTTGTACAGGCAGCCAGTGAAGGGAAGCAAGAACGGGTGTGATGTGTTCCCACTTTTTTGACCCAGTCAACAGTCTTGCTGCTGCATTCTGGACTATTTGGAGGCGTGATATGAGGGACTGAGGGAGACCAAGGTAGAGGGAGTTACAGTAATCCAGCCGTGATGTAATGAAAGCATGGATAATTATTTCAAGGTTGTGATATGATAGGGAGTGCTTTATTTTAAAGATGGTTCTGAGCTGGTAGAAGCTGTTCTTCACTACTGATGAAATTTGTTTTTTAAAGCATAACTCGGAATCAAAAATGACGCCCAGATTTCTAGCAGATGGTTTGATGAATGGGGTTAGACTACCTAGGTCAGTGACGATGGGTTTTTTTAATTTGGAGGGGCTAAAGATAATGACTTCTGTTTTGCTGTTGTTAAGCTGGAGGAAATTATCCCCCATCCAGTCATTTATCTCCTTGAGACACTCTTGGAGCGTCTGAAGGCAGTCCCCGGATCTCAGAGGGAGATATAATTGTGAGTCGTTGGCATAGAAGTGGAATGACAGGTTATATTTTCGGATTATATTCCCCAGTGGGAGCATATATAAACAAAACAGGATTGGACCCAGGATGGACCCCTGGGGGACCCCACAAGACAGAGGAGCAGAGGAGGAGGAGTGCTGACCTATGGACACTGAAAATGATCTGTGGGAGAGGTAGGAGGAGAACCACTGCAGAGCTGAGCCCCTTATACCAACCCACTGATGGAGACGGGCTAGAAGAGTGGGGTGGTCGACTGTATCGAAGGCAGCACTAAGGTCTAATAAGACTAAGATGGCGTTCTCACCTGTGTCTAGCGTGAGGAGTAAGTCATTAGACACTTTTAGCAGAGCCGTTTCAGTGCTATGGCGTGCCTTAAAGCCAGACTGAAAGGGCTCCAAGACATTGGCAGAGTTGAGAAATGGCAATACTTGAGAGAGGACTGCTTTTTCCAGAATTTTTGAAATGAATGGTAGTTTCGATATTGGACGGAAGTTATTTGGGCAATTAACATCCAGGTTATGTTTTTTAAGCAACGGCTGGACAACCGCGTGCTTGAAACATGAGGGAACAGTAGCAGAGACAAGGCATGTGTTTATAATGATCAGAATGCTTGAACCGATGGTTTCAATGGCGTCTTTGATGATCTGAGAGGGGATAGCATCATTGGGGGATGAAGAGGGTTTCATGTGCTTGATAATATCTCTCAGATCATCAAGGGTCACTGGTGAAAATTTTTCAAATATAGCTGTAACAGCTGGGGGACACGGTGAAGTGCTGGAAGCAGAGGGGGTAAAAGACAGTTTTATGTTTTTTATTTTATCAATAAAAAACTTTAAAAAAGTTTCACAAATGCCTGTGGATGACTCGACCTCTGGGGAGACTTTGGGGTTAATAATTGAGTTGATGGTACTAAAAAGGATTTTCGGTCTGTTAGAGTGTTTGTTAATAATATCTGAGAAATGTTTGGCTCTGGCTTTCTTAGCCGCTGTCTGGAAGGCTGCTAATGAATTTCTGAAAATGTCAAGAGAGATGGTAAGTCTATCCTTGTTCCATTTCCGCTCAGCTCTACGACAAGCCTGCCTGAGAGAGCGGGTTGTGTCATCAAGCCAGGGTTGTGACTTAGGTTTGGGATGTCTGAGTTTAAGGGGAGCAATAGAATCTAAAATGTTAGAGCAAGATGAGTTAAATAGAGACACTAAGTCATCAATGCTGCAAGGAAGCTCATTTGCAGTAGAAATGGAGCTAGCCACATCATTACTCAGGAAACATTCAGAGAGATGACTAGCAGTGAAAGAGTTAATGTAACGAGACAAGCGACCTGGGGACTTAGCTACAGACAGAGGGTTTGGTAGGTTAACATTAAACACAATGGGTTTATGGTCAGAGATGGACGCATCCTCAATAAGCACATTGTCAACAGAAAACCCATACGATAGAATTAAATCAAGGGTGTGACCAAGTACATGGGTAGGCTGATTAACAAACACATTTGAGCGATGAATGCAAAGTAGGTGATGCTCTCATGCTGTTGTGATTGCTGTCCCTTGCCAACACTGTCTTTGACTTGAATGCTAATAGAAAAACAAAGACAGCTGTGGGGGTGTGATGGAAAACCATTCCGTAGCAAGGCTGTAAGGATAGCAGTTGCCATTTAAAACAAGGTATAACAAGTACATGCTGTAGGCTATCTGACAGTACCGCAACACACATAGCAGTGAAGTTCTGCTGTACACATGATCGTATACAAAGCCACAGCGGGGGAATTACAGTTGTTAACTGCCTTCTAAAACATACCCAACACTGTGTATGCAGCTGGTTTGAAAAAGGCAAGGTGGCTTTGTGTGACTCGGATTGATTTCCATCAGTAAATGTGAAGCGTCCATTGAACTTGACAGCAAAATTAACAGCTGCTTTTATCAGAGAAAACATAATCGTTCTCCACCCCCCCCCCCCCCAACTCCCCTCTTGTACAAACAGAACATATAAAAGCATGCATTACACATTGGAGTCCTTTGACGTGTCAGGGCACATATGCCATCATCTTAAATCCTTAGTGGAGCAGGCTATTGCCTTGGAAACACAGTCCCCTTCCACTCATATCATCATGGTATAGCTTCACTTGTACATGCGTTGACAAATGCACACAGACATGAACACATGCTCCTATCCGACACAACACGGGTGGAAAAGCTTGTGTGGAGAGATTGCCACTTGAATAAAATGTGATGGACTCAGCCGAATAACATGTTGTTGTCTGATTTGATCAAAACTCCTATTTGTATTGGGCCCCATCTTGGCCTTCATCTCAAGAGACAGATGGGGGGGAACTATTGTTAGCCGCCTTGCACTTTAAAACCAGCCTGTGTGTGTGTGAGTGTGTCTGTCTGTGTATACAAGTGGGTGCCCGTCTTCTTGGACAACATCCCAGATATGAGATATGTGGTTTTTTTATGACTTTAGTCTGGGGGAGAGTATAGAGGAGGGAGCGTGCCGAGCCCCATATGACATTCACTTGTGTGATGGGAGAAGACAGGCGGAAACTCTCACTCTCTCAGCTCATCATTTTGCCTTTCGATTTGGCAATTTGTCTGATTGTCTCCTACACATAAAATGATTAGATTATCGAGTATGAAAATGGAAAGAAATTGAAAAAGATTGTGAGGGGACGTGTATTTTTCGAATCCCATCACATACTGTAATTGTTGTCCATGGTTGTTTAGTGATATGAGACGACTGGCTGCCGACACTATTACTGAGCAGTGCTGTCCTTACCAACCCTGTATAGCTTGTGTTTTCGGGGTTCTAATTGTATCTCTCCAATTTGTGTGCCTTCCTCCGCATTTGTCCCAACATTCTCATTATCGCACAGTATCAGCTATCACATAAATGCTGCAGATATAGGGTGGAGAGCGGAAGAAGACCATACTATTCTTTCCCAACACCATGCTTAAAGCAACAACAGGCTCTTTAAACTGTCTGTCCCGTCTCTGTTGCTTTTGCGGGTAAGTGGCGTCTGTTGTCTTTGTAACCAGACACATGTTAGCGATCATGGTGCAAGAGTCGAATGCTATAGTCAAATGGGTTTCCGCTGACAGAAACAAAACTTGGGCGACTCACAAAGTGCCATTTGTCAGAAGAAGTGTATCTGTTCATGGTCTGTGTGTGAGGGCATGTCTACATGGATGGGGCAGTGTGGTATAGGTAAAAGTGGCGAAGACGGGAGGAGAGGGGGGGGGTGTCCCATTTCAAACACCGGGTCAATGCACCCATTCATATCAGCATGGGGAGGGAAAGCGAGGAACTTGGTGGAATGTTGCCGACAAGGCGTACATGTCTGAGGGGAAGTATTGTGCGATGGAGGCTCTGGACTTGACAGTTTGACACTTGACTCCCCCCCCCCCTCTTCCCACGTCCAGTGCGAGTCTTTGTCCGATAGCGGTTAGCTCACACAGCAGACCCACTGTCTATTGGGTCAGTGTGACTCTAAGCGCATTGAGCGGCTCCAAGCTGCGGCATATGGTTTTGATCATCTAGTTTGAGGCAAGGGGGATGTGTGTGTGAATCTACTTCTTGAAGCTTTCAGGTCCCAACCTTTTTCTGTCAGCCAAGTTTCGTAGCCAACGTTTTGACAAAAACAAGTTTGATTTTTTGATCCATAATGTATGATGACACAACAAAAGTATTGAAATCACCTCAGTTCCAGACACACTTTCAGCTGTTGCTGGTCTTTAAAGAAAGTGTGTGAAACCTCAGAGTCTTGGTAATTGAATGGTAGACTTTGCATAGAGGGGGTTGAATGATTAATGTGAGAGCGTTCATTGTGCCAACCCCCCCACCCCCCATAACTTGGCGAAGATTCCAGACCGGCCTTTTTTTTTCATTTTTTCATTGGACTTCACAAATCTCACATTGAGTAAGCAAAGCTGTGTGGCTGTGTAGAGCTGTTTACTTCTCCTGGGTGGGTTTTTACGTTAGGAGTGAAGCGATGACAAGTGTGGTAAAATGATCCAAAAATGTAGTAAACTCAAAGGGCTTATATGTCAAAAACCTTTTTTGTTCTTCTCTGCTCTGATTTAAACTGCCTGGGTCTACTACACCTCTCTATACACAAACTGCTTTCAAGGTCCATGTGATCCTAAGGTGTGAGCTGATAGTTTTTTTCTCTTTTTGCCTAAAATAACACCAAAAAGATTGTCACGATTGCCCTTTTTTCACTCTGCATGGCAATTGTATAAACCCTCAAAGCGTTCATAGGACGATTGGACAATAAGCTTATTCATTTTCCTGAGTCACATGAGAAGATCGATACCATGCTGTGATGCTGGAGCCATAAGACCACATAGAGACAGTCTGTTTTTTTCTGAATTAGATCGCAAAGAACACTATCTCTGAAATTCTGAGAAATTTTCTGGACAACAAACAAACAAGAAAATTGAATTCTGCTCTGCTTTTCTGAATTAACAAGATATTTCAAAATGCTGGGAGAATCTCTCACCTGCATAGACAGTCTGACCCTTAAACAGTACAAACTCTTAGAAACAATTGTGTCTTCTTGGCCATGTAAGAAAAATCTGACAGAAGGTTCTTGTTTGCTGATGGGTTACAATGAATGGGCACAGAGAGAGTACAACATGAAGTAGAATCAAGGGTACCAGGGGCACAACATTTTGGTTAGGTGCAGTTATTGGAATTTAGTCCAGGGAGGAGTGCAAAGGATTAGGCCTGTATCTCTTTAAGAGGCAGGCAAGCTTCCTATGGTTAGTATGACCCTCTGCTGGAGACTGATTAAAGGGTTAGGGTAAAGGGTTAGTGGTGCATGCTGGAGGTAATCCATCTTCTACAGCAAGAAAGGTAATTTCCCCAATTCATTTTAAGTTTTGGAGCAATGTTTAAAACTGGCAGCTGTGAACTTCTCGTCTATATTGACATTTCACTTATATTTAAAGTACTCCGTGTTTATTTTTACATTTAGGGGGAAATGACTTAAGACAAATGTCAATTCAAAAGGGCATGCAGCATTGTGCTGCCTTGTGGATTGCTTTTGTAAAGTTGGTCCATTAAAATGTGTAGAATAACACAAGGTGGTAGGGGTATACGGCATACGGCACTTAGGCACAATTTTGCGAGGGATACATTTTTATTCAGCTCCAGAATGGAGGATGAAGTGCGGTGTGACTCAGGTGACATGTCAGCTTCCCAGCCGTTGATTTCTTGTGACTCCTCTGATTCCCATGAGTTGCTCCCGCTGTAGCTTAAAGCAGTCTGAGTACTGACCCCCAGTCACACCTTTGGGATTACAGTAGTCAACCCCTTTCATTCTTTATGAAACAGTCTCTCTCTCTCTCTCTCTCTCTCTCTCTCTCTCTCTCCCTCGCCTAGGGCCTTTCAGCTTCCCAATACAAGGCCGAGGTCACTGGGTTGCTGCATTAGAAATTCCGACCGTGCCAGAAAGTGTCTGGTGGTGTGGTGGTTGGTGCAGACAGCACAAAGTGGCCCCCTTTTCTGTTCTAAATGTTCTTGTTTTAATCCCACTGCTGACTTAATCAAAGCTCGGCAGTTGTAATCAGTAATCACACTGATGCTTACTTAAAAGAAACTTAATTGATAATTGCCTAGCAGATAAATGGAGTCGTGCTCCGTCTGATTAAAGGAGATCATTTGAATTGAACTCAGGCTGTTCCTATGTGGTGGTTTTCAATTAACGTAATCAAAAGCATTCTGTTTTATCCAAACAGAGTCAATTAGTGTCAACTCAGAAAGCCATAAAGATAGCATTTATTCAATCCCCCTCTCCGCTGGCTTCCTTTCCCTTTTTGTTTGTCTATGGTTGCCGTGAACAAATAAACACATCTACTTTGTATTCCTGACAGTCCTGTCATGGCTACCAACATTATTTAATAAAAATGTTTCTATTAATGGTTGCTATCTCCCACTGTATACTGCTGCTACGTTAAAACAAGATAATAATAATAACTAGAATTGCAATTCCTTGAAGAAATTGCGGTGTGAATGCTGACGCTGATGTTGAAGAAGCTGACGCTTCACTGCTGAATGTTGATGAAGAACGAAGGATGAATATATCTGAATCAACAGAATGGTTGAATAATAGAATGTTTGAAAAATGTGGAATATTTGGAAGTTTGAATGGATTTTCTAGCTGAATTGAGGAATGAATTATGACCTTGAAGTATGACCTCCAAAATGTTATCAGTTCATCTTTGAGTCAGAATCAACATTTGTGCAAAATTTGAAGAAAAACCGTGGAAGCGTTCATGAGAATGCAGTCACAAAAGGCAACGTCACAGTGACCTTGAAATTTGACCTTTGACCTCTAAACTCTTGTGATGTCATCTCTGAGTCATAATGAACATCTGTGCAAAATTTTAAGAAAATCCGGTGAAGTCTAAAATTTGGTGTTGGAACGGGGAATTGAACCCCCAACCCTGTGTTCAGCTCAATCTGGATACTACCATGTAATGTCCTGAAGGAGCTGAACATGTAGAATGTGGTATGAAGTTTATCGGATGAAAACTGACTGAGTAAAGGCAACTTGAATTGTGTGTGTATGTGTGTGTGTGTGTGTGTGTGTGTGTGTGTGCTTAATGTGCCATATACACTTACCACGAGACATGCTTCCCTTCACACAAACATTTGAGGTGAAAATTGTATTCCCTCAGCTGGAATCGAACCTGAGACCTTTGAACTACGAGACCTGGGCTTAAACCACTAAGCCACCAGACCTGTGTTCAACAACATAACAAGAGAACTATATATTGCTATGGTGCTGTGGTCACAGCTAATCAGGGCCAATTGGTAACAGCTGTGTTACCTCTCTACCTTTAGAGCACACCGAAGCGCATGCCTCGAACTTCTGCCTCTCACACGCAAACCGTTTGTCTGACAGAAAAAATGATCGTACCGTGAGAATGAGAAGATTCCAATTAATATTCACTGTGAAATTTGGGTCTGTATTGTAAACAATTTGGTTAGGCCAGCAAGTTGAAAATGGAGTTCATTTGACATCCGATCATGGAGTGTAGCTCCATCCACTCACTGTTTGATTTTGAGATTGCGTGCCTTCAAACAAGGCTGTCTCATGAGAAAACTAAACATTTGTTGAAAAAACTGTTTAAGATTATGAAAGAGGGAAGTCAGCTGAATATTTATATGTTAGAATCATGTTTCTAGGATGACGTATGAATGAGGAGATAGGTTTGGCGTCATGTCGAAATGCTTCGCGTTTGGACCCTTTCCCTATTAATTAACATTGAGAGATTGTTTGTTTATTAAACCTTTAATATCTCTAAAGTTATACATTTTATGAAAAAATTTTGAATTATGAAAGTCTGCTGCTGTGCAAGACGAACAGGAAGAACTTTGAAGGGAGTTTCTACGATGAAGTATGAATGAGTAGGAACGATCATAATTCTGCATGAAATATTAAAATTCATAAAAGTTGAATTTATTTGAAATTTTGCAGTGTAGCAAAAAATTCTGAATCATACAGATTAATGTCCTGAAATAGCTGAACAATTGAAGGTGTATATGAAGTTTGTGGGAATAAGTATGAATGAGTGGCTGGGATCTGAATATTTTTCATAAAACGTTGAATAAATATGAAATTATGAATTTTTTTGAAAATGTTGAAATGGTCCCAAGAAGCCCTTGAAGAGCTGAAAATGTTGATATGTGGAAGTTGTATGAAGGTTGAAGTATGTTGAAGTTATTGAACGACAAAGAAGTGGCGGAATAAAAATAATAAGAATAACTAGAATTGCAATTCCTTGAAGAAATTGCGGTGTGAATGCTGACGCTGATGTTGAAGAAGCTGACGCTTCACTGCTGAATGTTGATGAAGAACGAAGGATGAATATATCTGAATCAACAGAATGGTTGAATAATAGAATGTTTGAAAAATGTGGAATATTTGGAAGTTTGAATGGATTTTCTAGCTGAATTGAGGAATGAATTATGACCTTGAAGTATGACCTCCAAAATGTTATCAGTTCATCTTTGAGTCAGAATCAACATTTGTGCAAAATTTGAAGAAAAACCGTGGAAGCGTTCATGAGAATGCAGTCACAAAAGGCAACGTCACAGTGACCTTGAAATTTGACCTTTGACCTCTAAACTCTTGTGATGTCATCTCTGAGTCATAATGAACATCTGTGCAAAATTTTAAGAAAATCCGGTGAAGTCTAAAATTTGGTGTTGGAACGGGGAATTGAACCCCCAACCCTGTGTTCAGCTCAATCTGGATACTACCATGTAATGTCCTGAAGGAGCTGAACATGTAGAATGTGGTATGAAGTTTATCGGATGAAAACTGACTGAGTAAAGGCAACTTGAATTGTGTGTGTGTGTGTGTGTGTGTGTGTGCTTAATGTGCCATATGCACTTACCACGAGACATGCTTCCCTTCACAGAAACATTTGAGGTGAAAATTGTATTCCCTCAGCTGGAATCGAACCTGAGACCTTTGAACTACGAGACCTGGGCTTAAACCACTAAGCCACCAGACCTGTGTTCAATAACATAACAAGAGAACTATATATTGCTATGGTGCTGTGGTCACAGCTAATCAGGGCCAATTGGTAACAGCTGTGTTACCTCTCCACCTTTAGAGCACACCGAAGCGCATGCCTCGAACTTCTGCCTCTCACACGCAAACCGTTTGTCTGACAGAAAAAATGATCGTACCGTGAGAATGAGAAGATTCCAATTAATATTCACTGTGAAATTTGGGTCTGTATTGTAAACAATTTGGTTAGGCCAGCAAGTTGAAAATGGAGTTCATTTGACATCCGATCATGGAGTGTAGCTCCATCCACTCACTGTTTGATTTTGAGTTTGCGTGCCTTCAAACAAGGCTGTCTCATGAGAAAACTAAACATTTGTTGAAAAAACTGTTTAAGATTATGAAAGAGGGAAGTCAGCTGAATATTTATATGTTAGAATCATGTTTCTAGGATGACGTATGAATGAGGAGATAGGTTTGGCGTCATGTCCAAACTCTTCGAGTTTGGATCCTTCCCTATTCATTTGCATGGAGAGACTTTTATGTTTAATAAACCTTTAATATCTCTGAAGTTATACATTTTATGAAAAAATATTGAATTATGAAAGTGTGCAACTGTGCAAGACGAACAGGAAGAGCTTGAAATCGAGTTTCTACGATGAAGTATGGACGAGTAGGAACGATCATAATTTTGCATGAAATATTAAAATTCATAAAAGTTGAATTTATTTGAAATTTTGCAGTGTAGCAAAAAATTCTGAATCATACAGATTAATGTCCTGAAATAGCTGAACAATTGAAGGTGTATATGAAGTTTGTGGGAATAAGTATGAATGAGTGGCTGGGATCTGAATATTTTTCATAAAACCTTGAATAAATATGAAATTATGAATTTTTTTGAAAATGTTGAAATGGTCCCAAGAAGCCCTTGAAGAGCTGAAAATGTTGATATGTTGAACATGTATGAAGGTTGAAGTATGTTGAAGTTATTGAACTCCAAAAAAGTGGCGGAATAAAAATAAGAATAAATACGCAGAATATTAAAGCTGTGAATGCTTCCAGCATTCACACCAAATACGCAGAATATTAAAGCTGTGAATGCTTTCAGCATTCACACCAATAATAAAAGAAAGACTAGAATTGCAATTCCTTGAAGAAATTGCGGTGTGAATGCTGACGCTGATGTTGAAGAAGCTGACGCTTCACTGCTGAATGTTGATGAAGAACGAAGGATGAATATATCTGAATCAACAGAATGGTTGAATAATAGAATGTTTGAAAAATGTGGAATATTTGGAAGTTTGAATGGATTTTCTAGCTGAATTGAGGAATGAATTATGACCTTGAAGTATGACCTCCAAAATGTTATCAGTTCATCTTTGAGTCAGAATCAACATTTGTGCAAAATTTGAAGAAAAACAGTGGAAGCGTTCATGAGAATGCAGTCACAAAAGGCAACGTCACAGTGACCTTGAAATTTGACCTTTGACCTCTAAACTCTTGTGATGTCATCTCTGACTCATAATGAACATCTGTGCAAAATTTTAAGAAAATCCGGTGAAGTCTAAAATTTGGTGTTGGAACGGGGAATTGAACCCCCAACCCTGTGTTCAGCTCAATCTGGATACTACCATGTAATGTCCTGAAGGAGCTGAACATGTAGAATGTGGTATGAAGTTTATCGGATGAAAACTGACTGAGTAAAGGCAACTTGAATTGTGTGTGTATGTGTGTGTGTGTGTGTGTGTGTGTGTGTGTGCTTAATGTGCCATATGCACTTACCACGAGACATGCTTCCCTTCACACAAACATTTGAGGTGAAAATTGTATTCCCTCAGCTGGAATCGAACCTGAGACCTTTGAACTACGAGACCTGGGCTTAAACCACTAAGCCACCAGACCTGTGTTCAATAACATAACAAGAGAACTATATATTGCTATGGTGCTGTGGTCACAGCTAATCAGGGCCAATTGGTAACAGCTGTGTTACCTCTCCACCTTTAGAGCACACCGAAGCGCATGCCTCGAACTTCTGCCTCTCACACGCAAACCGTTTGTCTGACAGAAAAAATGATCGTACCGTGAGAATGAGAAGATTCCAATTAATATTCACTGTGAAATTTGGGTCTGTATTGTAAACAATTTGGTTAGGCCAGCAAGTTGAAAATGGAGTTCATTTGACATCCGATCATGGAGTGTAGCTCCATCCACTCACTGTTTGATTTTGAGTTTGCGTGCCTTCAAACAAGGCTGTCTCATGAGAAAACTAAACATTTGTTGAAAAAACTGTTTAAGATTATGAAAGAGGGAAGTCAGCTGAATATTTATATGTTAGAATCATGTTTCTAGGATGACGTATGAATGAGCAGATAGGTTTGGCGTCATGTCCAAACTCTTCGAGTTTGGATCCTTCCCTATTCATTTGCATGGAGAGACTTTTATGTTTAATAAACCTTTAATATCTCTGAAGTTATACATTTTATGAAAAAATATTGAATTATGAAAGTGTGCAACTGTGCAAGACGAACAGGAAGAACTTGAAATCGAGTTTCTACGATGAAGTATGAACGAGTAGGGACCATCATAATTTTGCATGAAATATTAAAATTCATAAAAGTTGAATTTATTTGAAATTTTGCAGTGTAGCAAAAAATTCTGAATCATACAGATTAATGTCCTGAAATAGCTGAACAATTGAAGGTGTATATGAAGTTTGTGGGAATAAGTATGAATGAGTGGCTGGGATCTGAATATTTTTCATAAAACGTTGAATAAATATGAAATTATGAATTTTTTTGAAAATGTTGAAATGGCCCATGAAAGCCCTTGAAGAGCTGAAAATATTGATATGTGGAAGTTGTATGAAGGTTGAAGTATGTTGAAGTTATTGAAGGCCAAAGAACGTACGGAATAATAATAATAATAACTAGAATTGCAATTCCTTGAAGAAATTGCGGTGTGAATGCTGACGCTGATGTTGAAGAAGCTGACGCTTCACTGCTGAATGTTGATGAAGAACGAAGGATGAATATATCTGAATCAACAGAATGGTTGAATAATAGAATGTTTGAAAAATGTGGAATATTTGGAAGTTTGAATGGACTTTCTAGCTGAATTGAGGAATGAATTATGACCTTGAAGTATGACCTCCAAAATGTTATCAGTTCATCTTTGAGTCAGAATCAACATTTGTGCAAAATTTGAAGAAAAACCGTGGAAGCGTTCATGAGAATGCAGTCACAAAAGGCAACGTCACAGTGACCTTGAAATTTGACCTTTGACCTCTAAACTCTTGTGATGTCATCTCTGAGTCATAATGAACATCTGTGCAAAATTTTAAGAAAATCCGGTGAAGTCTAAAATTTGGTGTTGGAACGGGGAATTGAACCCCCAACCCTGTGTTCAGCTCAATCTGGATACTACCATGTAATGTCCTGAAGGAGCTGAACATGTAGAATGTGGTATGAAGTTTATCGGATGAAAACTGACTGAGTAAAGGCAACTTGAATTGTGTGTGTATGTGTGTGTGTGTGTGTGTGTGTGTGTGTGTGTGTGTGCTTAATGTGCCATATGCACTTACCACGAGACATGCTTCCCTTCACACAAACATTTGAGGTGAAAATTGTATTCCCTCAGCTGGAATCGAACCTGAGACCTTTGAACTACGAGACCTGGGCTTAAACCACTAGGCAACCAGACCTGTGTTCAATAACATAACAAGAGAACTATATATTGCTATGGTGCTGTGGTCACAGCTAATCAGGGCCAATTGGTAACAGCTGTGTTACCTCTCCACCTTTAGAGCACACCGAAGCGCATGCCTCGAACTTCTGCCTCTCACACGCAAACCGTTTGTCTGACAGAAAAAATGATCGTACCGTGAGAATGAGAAGATTCCAATTAATATTCACTGTGAAATTTGGGTCTGTATTATAAACAATTTGGTTAGGCCAGCAAGTTGAAAATGGAGTTCATTTGACATCCGATCATGGAGTGTAGCTCCATCCACTCACTGTTTGATTTTGAGTTTGCGTGCCTTCAAACAAGGCTGTCTCATGAGAAAACTAAACATTTGTTGAAAAAACTGTTTAAGATTATGAAAGAGGGAAGTCAGCTGAATATTTATATGTTAGAATCATGTTTCTAGGATGACGTATGAATGAGGAGATAGGTTTGGCGTCATGTCGAAACTCTTCGAGTTTGGATCCTTCCCTATTCATTTGCATGGAGAGACTTTTATGTTTAATAAACCTTTAATATCTCTGAAGTTATACATTTTATGAAAAAATATTGAATTATGAAAGTGTGCAACTGTGCAAGACGAACAGGAAGAGCTTGAAATCGAGTTTCTACGATGAAGTATGGACGAGTAGGAACGATCATAATTTTGCATGAAATATTAAAATTCATAAAAGTTGAATTTATTTGAAATTTTGCAGTGTAGCAAAAAATTCTGAATCATACAGATTAATGTCCTGAAATAGCTGAACAATTGAAGGTGTATATGAAGTTTGTGGGAATAAGTATGAATGAGTGGCTGGGATCTGAATATTTTTCATAAAACCTTGAATAAATATGAAATTATGAATTTTTTTGAAAATGTTGAAATGGTCCTAGAAAGCCCTTGAAGAGCTGAAAATATTGATATGTTGAACATGTATGAAGGTTGAAGTATGTTGAAGTTATTGAACTCCAAAAAAGTGGCGGAATAAAAATAAGAATAAATACGCAGAATATTAAAGCTGTGAATGCTTCCAGCATTCACACCAATAATAATAATAAGAATAAATACGCAGAATATTAAAGCTGTGAATGCTTTCAGCATTCACACCAACTAGAATTGCAATTCCTTGAAGAAATTGCGGTGTGAATGCTGACGCTGATGTTGAAGAAGCTGACGCTTCACTGCTGAATGTTGATGAAGAACGAAGGATGAATATATCTGAATCAACAGAATGGTTGAATAATAGAATGTTTGAAAAATGTGGAATATTTGGAAGTTTGAATGGATTTTCTAGCTGAATTGAGGAATGAATTATGACCTTGAAGTATGACCTCCAAAATGTTATCAGTTCATCTTTGAGTCAGAATCAACATTTGTGCAAAATTTGAAGAAAAACCGTGGAAGCGTTCATGAGAATGCAGTCACAAAAGGCAACGTCACAGTGACCTTGAAATTTGACCTTTGACCTCTAAACTCTTGTGATGTCATCTCTGAGTCATAATGAACATCTGTGCAAAATTTTAAGAAAATCCGGTGAAGTCTAAAATTTGGTGTTGGAACGGGGAATTGAACCCCCAACCCTGTGTTCAGCTCAATCTGGATACTACCATGTAATGTCCTGAAGGAGCTGAACATGTAGAATGTGGTATGAAGTTTATCGGATGAAAACTGACTGAGTAAAGGCAACTTGAATTGTGTGTGTATGTGTGTGTGTGTGTGTGTGTGTGTGTGTGTGTGCTTAATGTGCCATATGCACTTACCACGAGACATGCTTCCCTTCACACAAACATTTGAGGTGAAAATTGTATTCCCTCAGCTGGAATCGAACCTGAGACCTTTGAATTACGAGACCTGGGCTTAAACCACTAAGCCACCAGACCTGTGTTCAATAACATAACAAGAGAACTATATATTGCTATGGTGCTGTGGTCACAGCTAATCAGGGCCAATTGGTAACAGCTGTGTTACCTCTCCACCTTTAGAGCACACCGAAGCGCATGCCTCGAACTTCTGCCTCTCACACGCAAACCGTTTGTCTGACAGAAAAAATGATCGTACCGTGAGAATGAGAAGATTCCAATTAATATTCACTGTGAAATTTGGGTCTGTATTGTAAACAATTTGGTTAGGCCAGCAAGTTGAAAATGGAGTTCATTTGACATCCGATCATGGAGTGTAGCTCCATCCACTCACTGTTTGATTTCGAGTTTGCGTGCCTTCAAACAAGGCTGTCTCATGAGAAAACTAAACATTTGTTGAAAAAACTGTTTGATGATTATGAAAGAGGGAAGTCAGCTGAATATTTATATGTTAGAATCATGTTTCTAGGATGACGTATGAATGAGCAGATAGGTTTGGCGTCATGTCCAAACTCTTCGAGTTTGGATCCTTCCCTATTCATTTGCATGGAGAGACTTTTATGTTTAATAAACCTTTAATATCTCTGAAGTTATACATTTTATGAAAAAATAGTGAATTATGAAAGTGTGCAACTGTGCAAGACGAACAGGAAGAACTTGAAATCGAGTTTCTACGATGAAGTATGAACGAGTAGGGACCATCATAATTTTGCATGAAATATTAAAATTCATAAAAGTTGAATTTATTTGAAATTTTGCAGTGTAGCAAAAAATTCTGAATCATACAGATTAATGTCCTGAAATAGCTGAACAATTGAAGGTGTATATGAAGTTTGTGGGAATAAGTATGAATGAGTGGCTGGGATCTGAATATTTTTCATAAAACGTTGAATAAATATGAAATTATGAATTTTTTTGAAAATGTTGAAATGGCCCATGAAAGCCCTTGAAGAGCTGAAAATATTGATATGTGGAAGTTGTATGAAGGTTGAAGTATGTTGAAGTTATTGAAGGCCAAAGAACGTACGGAATAATAATAATAATAATAATAATAATAAGAACTAGAATTGCAATTCCTTGAAGAAATTGCGGTGTGAATGCTGACGCTGATGTTGAAGAAGCTGACGCTTCACTGCTGAATGTTGATGAAGAACGAAGGATGAATATATCTGAATCAACAGAATGGTTGAATAATAGAATGTTTGAAAAATGTGGAATATTTGGAAGTTTGAATGGATTTTCTAGCTGAATTGAGGAATGAATTATGACCTTGAAGTATGACCTCCAAAATGTTATCAGTTCATCTTTGAGTCAGAATCAACATTTGTGCAAAATTTGAAGAAAAACCGTGGAAGCGTTCATGAGAATGCAGTCACAAAAGGCAACGTCACAGTGACCTTGAAATTTGACCTTTGACCTCTAAACTCTTGTGATGTCATCTCTGAGTCATAATGAACATCTGTGCAAAATTTTAAGAAAATCCGGTGAAGTCTAAAATTTGGTGTTGGAACGGGGAATTGAACCCCCAACCCTGTGTTCAGCTCAATCTGGATACTACCATGTAATGTCCTGAAGGAGCTGAACATGTAGAATGTGGTATGAAGTTTATCGGATGAAAACTGACTGAGTAAAGGCAACTTGAATTGTGTGTGTATGTGTGTGTGTGTGTGTGTGTGTGTGTGCTTAATGTGCCATATGCACTTACCACGAGACATGCTTCCCTTCACACAAACATTTGAGGTGAAAATTGTATTCCCTCAGCTGGAATCGAACCTGAGACCTTTGAACTACGAGACCTGGGCTTAAACCACTAAGCCACCAGACCTGTGTTCAATAACATAACAAGAGAACTATATATTGCTATGGTGCTGTGGTCACAGCTAATCAGGGCCAATTGGTAACAGCTGTGTTACCGCTCCACCTTTAGAGCACACCGAAGCGCATGCCTCGAACTTCTGCCTCTCACACGCAAACCGTTTGTCTGACAGAAAAAATGATCGTACCGTGAGAATGAGAAGATTCCAATTAATATTCACTGTGAAATTTGGGTCTGTATTGTAAACAATTTGGTTAGGCCAGCAAGTTGAAAATGGAGTTCATTTGACATCCGATCATGGAGTGTAGCTCCATCCACTCACTGTTTGATTTTGAGATTGCGTGCCTTCAAACAAGGCTGTCTCATGAGAAAACTAAACATTTGTTGAAAAAACTGTTTAAGATTATGAAAGAGGGAAGTCAGCTGAATATTTATATGTTAGAATCATGTTTCTAGGATGACGTATGAATGAGGAGATAGGTTTGGCGTCATGTCGAAATGCTTCGCGTTTGGACCCTTTCCCTATTAATTAACATTGAGAGATTGTTTGTTTATTAAACCTTTAATATCTCTAAAGTTATACATTTTATGAAAAAATTTTGAATTATGAAAGTCTGCTGCTGTGCAAGACGAACAGGAAGAACTTTGAAGGGAGTTTCTACGATGAAGTATGAATGAGTAGGAACGATCATAATTCTGCATGAAATATTAAAATTCATAAAAGTTGAATTTATTTGAAATTTTGCAGTGTAGCAAAAAATTCTGAATCATACAGATTAATGTCCTGAAATAGCTGAACAATTGAAGGTGTATATGAAGTTTGTGGGAATAAGTATGAATGAGTGGCTGGGATCTGAATATTTTTCATAAAACGTTGAATAAATATGAAATTATGAATTTTTTTGAAAATGTTGAAATGGTCCCAAGAAGCCCTTGAAGAGCTGAAAATGTTGATATGTGGAAGTTGTATGAAGGTTGAAGTATGTTGAAGTTATTGAACGACAAAGAAGTGGCGGAATAAAAATAATAAGAATAACTAGAATTGCAATTCCTTGAAGAAATTGCGGTGTGAATGCTGACGCTGATGTTGAAGAAGCTGACGCTTCACTGCTGAATGTTGATGAAGAACGAAGGATGAATATATCTGAATCAACAGAATGGTTGAATAATAGAATGTTTGAAAAATGTGGAATATTTGGAAGTTTGAATGGATTTTCTAGCTGAATTGAGGAATGAATTATGACCTTGAAGTATGACCTCCAAAATGTTATCAGTTCATCTTTGAGTCAGAATCAACATTTGTGCAAAATTTGAAGAAAAACCGTGGAAGCGTTCATGAGAATGCAGTCACAAAAGGCAACGTCACAGTGACCTTGAAATTTGACCTTTGACCTCTAAACTCTTGTGATGTCATCTCTGAGTCATAATGAACATCTGTGCAAAATTTTAAGAAAATCCGGTGAAGTCTAAAATTTGGTGTTGGAACGGGGAATTGAACCCCCAACCCTGTGTTCAGCTCAATCTGGATACTACCATGTAATGTCCTGAAGGAGCTGAACATGTAGAATGTGGTATGAAGTTTATCGGATGAAAACTGACTGAGTAAAGGCAACTTGAATTGTGTGTGTATGTGTGTGTGTGTGTGTGTGTGTGTGCTTAATGTGCCATATGCACTTACCACGAGACATGCTTCCCTTCACACAAACATTTGAGGTGAAAATTGTATTCCCTCAGCTGGAATCGAACCTGAGACCTTTGAACTACGAGACCTGGGCTTAAACCACTAAGCCACCAGACCTGTGTTCAATAACATAACAAGAGAACTATATATTTCTATGGTGCTGTGGTCACAGCTAATCAGGGCCAATTGGTAACAGCTGTGTTACCTCTAAACCTCTGTGGTATATGTAGGGGGTGTGTGTGTGTGTGTGTGTGTGTGTGTGTGTGTGTGTGTGTGTGTGTGTGTGTGTGTGTCTGGTGTGTGTGTGTGTGTGTGTGTGTGTGTGTGTGTGTGTGTGTGTGTGTGTGTGTGTGTCTCTCCCTCTCCCTCTCTCTCTTTATGGAGTTGGACCTATATTGGCCTATGATGTCATCGTTGAGTCAAAGACAGCCAGTGCACTGTAATGGTCACCATGGTGACAGACAGCTAATCAGTGTCAAGTGTAAACAGCTGTACTGGTAATCTACACAGGTACAGCCACTTGTGTCCCCAAATCCCCTGTCACACAGACAGAGGTTTTAAATGAACGCTAAGCCCGAACTAATGGCTGTATCTCGCAAACCGTTTGTCTGACAGAAAAAATGATGGTACCGTGAGAATGAGAAGATTCCAATTAATATTCACTGTGACATTTGGGTCTGTATTGTAAACAATTTGGTTAGGCCAGCAAGTTGAAAATGGAGTTCATTTGACATCCGATCATGGAGTGTAGCTCCATCCACTCACTGTTTGATTTTGAGTTTGCGTGCCTTCAAACAAGGCTGTCTCATGAGAAAACTAAACATTTGTTGAAAAAACTGTTTAAGATTATGAAAGAGGGAAGTCAGCTGAATATTTATATGTTAGAATCATGTTTCTAGGATGACGTATGAATGAGCAGATAGGTTTGGCGTCATGTCCAAACTCTTCGAGTTTGGATCCTTCCCTATTCATTTGCATGGAGAGACTTTTATGTTTAATAAACCTTTAATATCTCTGAAGTTATACATTTTATGAAAAAATATTGAATTATGAAAGTGTGCAACTGTGCAAGACGAACAGGAAGAACTTGAAATCGAGTTTCTACGATGAAGTATGAACGAGTAGGGACCATCATAATTTTGCATGAAATATTAAAATTCATAAAAGTTGAATTTATTTGAAATTTTGCAGTGTAGCAAAAAATTCTGAATCATACAGATTAATGTCCTGAAATAGCTGAACAATTGAAGGTGTATATGAAGTTTGTGGGAATAAGTATGAATGAGTGGCTGGGATCTGAATATTTTTCATAAAACGTTGAATAAATATGAAATTATGAATTTTTTTGAAAATGTTGAAATGGCCCATGAAAGCCCTTGAAGAGCTGAAAATATTGATATGTGGAAGTTGTATGAAGGTTGAAGTATGTTGAAGTTATTGAAGGCCAAAGAACGTACGGAATAATAATAATAATAATAATAAGAATAAATACGCAGAATATTAAAGCTGTGAATGCTTTCAGCATTCACACCAAATACGCAGAATATTAAAGCTGTGAATGCTTTCAGCATTCACACCAATAATAATAAGAATAAATACGCAGAATATTAAAGCTGTGAATGCTTTCAGCATTCACACCAACTAGAATTGCAATTCCTTGAAGAAATTGCGGTGTGAATGCTGACGCTGATGTTGAAGAAGCTGACGCTTCACTGCTGAATGTTGATGAAGAACGAAGGATGAATATATCTGAATCAACAGAATGGTTGAATAATAGAATGTTTGAAAAATGTGGAATATTTGGAAGTTTGAATGGATTTTCTAGCTGAATTGAGGAATGAATTATGACCTTGAAGTATGACCTCCAAAATGTTATCAGTTCATCTTTGAGTCAGAATCAACATTTGTGCAAAATTTGAAGAAAAACCGTGGAAGCGTTCATGAGAATGCAGTCACAAAAGGCAACGTCACAGTGACCTTGAAATTTGACCTTTGACCTCTAAACTCTTGTGATGTCATCTCTGAGTCATAATGAACATCTGTGCAAAATTTTAAGAAAATCCGGTGAAGTCTAAAATTTGGTGTTGGAACGGGGAATTGAACCCCCAACCCTGTGTTCAGCTCAATCTGGATACTACCATGTAATGTCCTGAAGGAGCTGAACATGTAGAATGTGGTATGAAGTTTATCGGATGAAAACTGACTGAGTAAAGGCAACTTGAATTGTGTGTGTATGTGTGTGTGTGTGTGTATGTGTGTGTGTGTGTGTGTGTGTGTGTGTGTGCTTAATGTGCCATATGCACTTACCACGAGACATGCTTCCCTTCACACAAACATTTGAGGTGAAAATTGTATTCCCTCAGCTGGAATCGAACCTGAGACCTTTGAACTACGAGACCTGGGCTTAAACCACTAAGCCACCAGACCTGTGTTCAATAACATAACAAGAGAACTATATATTGCTATGGTGCTGTGGTCACAGCTAATCAGGGCCAATTGGTAACAGCTGTGTTACCTCTCCACCTCTGTGGTATATGTAGGGTGTGTGTGTGTGTGTGTGTGTGTGTGTGTGTGTGTGTGTGTGTGTGTGTGTGTGTGTGTGTGTGTGTGTGTCTGGTGTGTGTGTGTGTGTGTGTCTGGTGTGTGTGTGTGTGTGTGTGTGTGTGTGTGTGTGTGTGTGTGTGTGTGTGCGTGTGTGTGTGTGTGTGTGTGTGTGTGTCTCTCCCTCTCCCTCTCTCTCTTTATGGAGTTGGACCTATATTGGCCTATGATGTCATCGTTGAGTCAAAGACAGCCAGTGCACTGTAATGGTCACCATGGTGACAGACAGCTAATCAGTGTCAAGTGTAAACAGCTGTACTGGTAATCTACACAGGTACAGCCACTTGTGTCCCCAAATCCCCTGTCACACAGACAGAGGTTTTAAATGAACGCTAAGCCCGAACTAATGGCTGTATCTCGCAAACCGTTTGTCTGACAGAAAAAATGATGGTACCGTGAGAATGAGAAGATTCCAATTAATATTCACTGTGACATTTGGGTCTGTATTGTAAACAATTTGGTTAGGCCAGCAAGTTGAAAATGGAGTTCATTTGACATCCGATCATGGAGTGTAGCTCCATCCACTCACTGTTTGATTTTGAGTTTGCGTGCCTTCAAACAAGGCTGTCTCATGAGAAAACTAAACATTTGTTGAAAAAACTGTTTAAGATTATGAAAGAGGGAAGTCAGCTGAATATTTATATGTTAGAATCATGTTTCTAGGATGACGTATGAATGAGCAGATAGGTTTGGCGTCATGTCCAAACTCTTCGAGTTTGGATCCTTCCCTATTCATTTGCATGGAGAGACTTTTATGTTTAATAAACCTTTAATATCTCTGAAGTTATACATTTTATGAAAAAATATTGAATTATGAAAGTGTGCAACTGTGCAAGACGAACAGGAAGAACTTGAAATCGAGTTTCTACGATGAAGTATGAACGAGTAGGGACCATCATAATTTTGCATGAAATATTAAAATTCATAAAAGTTGAATTTATTTGAAATTTTGCAGTGTAGCAAAAAATTCTGAATCATACAGATTAATGTCCTGAAATAGCTGAACAATTGAAGGTGTATATGAAGTTTGTGGGAATAAGTATGAATGAGTGGCTGGGATCTGAATATTTTTCATAAAACGTTGAATAAAAATGAAATTATGAATTTTTTTGAAAATGTTGAAATGGCCCATGAAAGCCCTTGAAGAGCTGAAAATATTGATATGTGGAAGTTGTATGAAGGTTGAAGTATGTTGAAGTTATTGAAGGCCAAAGAACGTACGGAATAATAATAATAACTAGAATTGCAATTCCTTGAAGAAATTGCGGTGTGAATGCTGACGCTGATGTTGAAGAAGCTGACGCTTCACTGCTGAATGTTGATGAAGAACGAAGGATGAATATATCTGAATCAACAGAATGGTTGAATAATAGAATGTTTGAAAAATGTGGAATATTTGGAAGTTTGAATGGATTTTCTAGCTGAATTGAGGAATGAATTATGACCTTGAAGTATGACCTCCAAAATGTTATCAGTTCATCTTTGAGTCAGAATCAACATTTGTGCAAAATTTGAAGAAAAACCGTGGAAGCGTTCATGAGAATGTAGTCACAAAAGGCAACGTCACAGTGACCTTGAAATTTGACCTTTGACCTCTAAACTCTTGTGATGTCATCTCTGAGTCATAATGAACATCTGTGCAAAATTTTAAGAAAATCCGGTGAAGTCTAAAATTTGGTGTTGGAACGGGGAATTGAACCCCCAACCCTGTGTTCAGCTCAATCTGGATACTACCATGTAATGTCCTGAAGGAGCTGAACATGTAGAATGTGGTATGAAGTTTATCGGATGAAAACTGACTGAGTAAAGGCAACTTGAATTGTGTGTGTATGTGTGTGTGTGTGTGTGTGTGTGCTTAATGTGCCATATGCACTTACCACGAGACATGCTTCCCTTCACAGAAACATTTGAGGTGAAAATTGTATTCCCTCAGCTGGAATCGAACCTGAGACCTTTGAACTACGAGACCTGGGCTTAAACCACTAAGCCACCAGACCTGTGTTCAATAACATAACAAGAGAACTATATATTGCTATGGTGCTGTGGTCACAGCTAATCAGGGCCAATTGGTAACAGCTGTGTTACCTCTCCACCTTTAGAGCACACCGAAGCGCATGCCTCGAACTTCTGCCTCTCACACGCAAACCGTTTGTCTGACAGAAAAAATGATCGTACCGTGAGAATGAGAAGATTCCAATTAATATTCACTGTGAAATTTGGGTCTGTATTGTAAACAATTTGGTTAGGCCAGCAAGTTGAAAATGGAGTTCATTTGACATCCGATCATGGAGTGTAGCTCCATCCACTCACTGTTTGATTTTGAGTTTGCGTGCCTTCAAACAAGGCTGTCTCATGAGAAAACTAAACATTTGTTGAAAAAACTGTTTAAGATTATGAAAGAGGGAAGTCAGCTGAATATTTATATGTTAGAATCATGTTTCTAGGATGACGTATGAATGAGGAGATAGGTTTGGCGTCATGTCCAAACTCTTCGAGTTTGGATCCTTCCCTATTCATTTGCATGGAGAGACTTTTATGTTTAATAAACCTTTAATATCTCTGAAGTTATACATTTTATGAAAAAATATTGAATTATGAAAGTGTGCAACTGTGCAAGACGAACAGGAAGAGCTTGAAATCGAGTTTCTACGATGAAGTATGGACGAGTAGGAACGATCATAATTTTGCATGAAATATTAAAATTCATAAAAGTTGAATTTATTTGAAATTTTGCAGTGTAGCAAAAAATTCTGAATCATACAGATTAATGTCCTGAAATAGCTGAACAATTGAAGGTGTATATGAAGTTTGTGGGAATAAGTATGAATGAGTGGCTGGGATCTGAATATTTTTCATAAAACCTTGAATAAATATGAAATTATGAATTTTTTTGAAAATGTTGAAATGGTCCCAAGAAGCCCTTGAAGAGCTGAAAATGTTGATATGTTGAACATGTATGAAGGTTGAAGTATGTTGAAGTTATTGAACTCCAAAAAAGTGGCGGAATAAAAATAAGAATAAATACGCAGAATATTAAAGCTGTGAATGCTTCCAGCATTCACACCAATAAGAATAACTAGAATTGCAATTCCTTGAAGAAATTGCGGTGTGAATGCTGACGCTGATGTTGAAGAAGCTGACGCTTCACTGCTGAATGTTGATGAAGAACGAAGGATGAATATATCTGAATCAACAGAATGGTTGAATAATAGAATGTTTGAAAAATGTGGAATATTTGGAAGTTTGAATGGATTTTCTAGCTGAATTGAGGAATGAATTATGACCTTGAAGTATGACCTCCAAAATGTTATCAGTTCATCTTTGAGTCAGAATCAACATTTGTGCAAAATTTGAAGAAAAACCGTGGAAGCGTTCATGAGAATGCAGTCACAAAAGGCAACGTCACAGTGACCTTGAAATTTGACCTTTGACCTCTAAACTCTTGTGATGTCATCTCTGAGTCATAATGAACATCTGTGCAAAATTTTAAGAAAATCCGGTGAAGTCTAAAATTTGGTGTTGGAACGGGGAATTGAACCCCCAACCCTGTGTTCAGCTCAATCTGGATACTACCATGTAATGTCCTGAAGGAGCTGAACATGTAGAATGTGGTATGAAGTTTATCGGATGAAAACTGACTGCGTAAAGGCAACTTGAATTGTGTGTGTATGTGTGTGTGTGTGTGTGTGTGTGTGTGTGTGTGTGTGCTTAATGTGCCATATGCACTTACCACGAGACATGCTTCCCTTCACACAAACATTTGAGGTGAAAATTGTATTCCCTCAGCTGGAATCGAACCTGAGACCTTTGAACTACGAGACCTGGGCTTAAACCACTAAGCCACCAGACCTGTGTTCAATAACATAACAAGAGAACTATATATTGCTATGGTGCTGTGGTCACAGCTAATCAGGGCCAATTGGTAACAGCTGTGTTACCTCTCCACCTCTGTGGTATATGTAGGGGGTGTGTGTGTGTGTGTGTGTGTGTGTGTGTGTGTGTGTGTGTGTGTGTCTGGTGTGTGTGTGTGTGTGTGTGTGTGTGTGTGTGTGTGTGTGTGTGTGTGTGTGTGTGTGTGTCTCTCCCTCTCCCTCTCTCTCTTTATGGAGTTGGACCTATATTGGCCTATGATGTCATCGTTGAGTCAAAGACAGCCAGTGCACTGTAATGGTCACCATGGTGACAGACAGCTAATCAGTGTCAAGTGTAAACAGCTGTACTGGTAATCTACACAGGTACAGCCACTTGTGTCCCCAAATCCCCTGTCACACAGACAGAGGTTTTAAATGAACGCTAAGCCCGAACTAATGGCTGTATCTCGCAAACCGTTTGTCTGACAGAAAAAATGATGGTACCGTGAGAATGAGAAGATTCCAATTAATATTCACTGTGACATTTGGGTCTGTATTGTAAACAATTTGGTTAGGCCAGCAAGTTGAAAATGGAGTTCATTTGACATCCGATCATGGAGTGTAGCTCCATCCACTCACTGTTTGATTTTGAGTTTGCGTGCCTTCAAACAAGGCTGTCTCATGAGAAAACTAAACATTTGTTGAAAAAACTGTTTAAGATTATGAAAGAGGGAAGTCAGCTGAATATTTATATGTTAGAATCATGTTTCTAGGATGACGTATGAATGAGCAGATAGGTTTGGCGTCATGTCCAAACTCTTCGAGTTTGGATCCTTCCCTATTCATTTGCATGGAGAGACTTTTATGTTTAATAAACCTTTAATATCTCTGAAGTTATACATTTTATGAAAAAATATTGAATTATGAAAGTGTGCAACTGTGCAAGACGAACAGGAAGAACTTGAAATCGAGTTTCTACGATGAAGTATGAACGAGTAGGGACCATCATAATTTTGCATGAAATATTAAAATTCATAAAAGTTGAATTTATTTGAAATTTTGCAGTGTAGCAAAAAATTCTGAATCATACAGATTAATGTCCTGAAATAGCTGAACAATTGAAGGTGTATATGAAGTTTGTGGGAATAAGTATGAATGAGTGGCTGGGATCTGAATATTTTTCATAAAACGTTGAATAAATATGAAATTATGAATTTTTTTGAAAATGTTGAAATGGCCCATGAAAGCCCTTGAAGAGCTGAAAATATTGATATGTGGAAGTTGTATGAAGGTTGAAGTATGTTGAAGTTATTGAAGGCCAAAGAACGTACGGAATAATAATAATAATAATAATAATAAGAATAAATACGCAGAATATTAAAGCTGTGAATGCTTTCAGCATTCACACCAACTAGAATTGCAATTCCTTGAAGAAATTGCGGTGTGAATGCTGACGCTGATGTTGAAGAAGCTGACGCTTCACTGCTGAATGTTGATGAAGAACGAAGGATGAATATATCTGAATCAACAGAATGGTTGAATAATAGAATGTTTGAAAAATGTGGAATATTTGGAAGTTTGAATGGATTTTCTAGCTGAATTGAGGAATGAATTATGACCTTGAAGTATGACCTCCAAAATGTTATCAGTTCATCTTTGAGTCAGAATCAACATTTGTGCAAAATTTGAAGAAAAACCGTGGAAGCGTTCATGAGAATGCAGTCACAAAAGGCAACGTCACAGTGACCTTGAAATTTGACCTTTGACCTCTAAACTCTTGTGATGTCATCTCTGAGTCATAATGAACATCTGTGCAAAATTTTAAGAAAATCCGGTGAAGTCTAAAATTTGGTGTTGGAACGGGGAATTGAACCCCCAACCCTGTGTTCAGCTCAATCTGGATACTACCATGTAATGTCCTGAAGGAGCTGAACATGTAGAATGTGGTATGAAGTTTATCGGATGAAAACTGACTGAGTAAAGGCAACTTGAATTGTGTGTGTATGTGTGTGTGTGTGTGTGTGTGTGTGCTTAATGTGCCATATGCACTTACCACGAGACATGCTTCCCTTCACACAAACATTTGAGGTGAAAATTGTATTCCCTCAGCTGGAATCGAACCTGAGACCTTTGAACTACGAGACCTGGGCTTAAACCACTAAGCCACCAGACCTGTGTTCAATAACATAACAAGAGAACTATATATTGCTATGGTGCTGTGGTCACAGCTAATCAGGGCCAATTGGTAACAGCTGTGTTACCTCTCCACCTCTGTGGTATATGTAGGGGGTGTGTGTGTGTGTGTGTGTGTGTGTGTGTGTGTGTGTGTGTGTGTGTGTGTGTGTGTGTGTGTGTGTCTCTCCCTCTCCCTCTCTCTCTTTATGGAGTTGGACCTATATTGGCCTATGATGTCATCGTTGAGTCAAAGACAGCCAGTGCACTGTAATGGTCACCATGGTGACAGACAGCTAATCAGTGTCAAGTGTAAACAGCTGTACTGGTAATCTACACAGGTACAGCCACTTGTGTCCCCAAATCCCCTGTCACACAGACAGAGGTTTTAAATGAACGCTAAGCCCGAACTAATGGCTGTATCTCGCAAACCGTTTGTCTGACAGAAAAAATGATGGTACCGTGAGAATGAGAAGATTCCAATTAATATTCACTGTGACATTTGGGTCTGTATTGTAAAGAATTTGGTTAGGCCAGCAAGTTGAAAATGGAGTTCATTTGACATCCGATCATGGAGTGTAGCTCCATCCACTCACTGTTTGATTTTGAGTTTGCGTGCCTTCAAACAAGGCTGTCTCATGAGAAAACTAAACATTTGTTGAAAAAACTGTTTAAGATTATGAAAGAGGGAAGTCAGCTGAATATTTATATGTTAGAATCATGTTTCTAGGATGACGTATGAATGAGCAGATAGGTTTGGCGTCATGTCCAAACTCTTCGAGTTTGGATCCTTCCCTATTCATTTGCATGGAGAGACTTATATGTTTAATAAACCTTTAATATCTCTGAAGTTATACATTTTATGAAAAAATATTGAATTATGAAAGTGTGCAACTGTGCAAGACGAACAGGAAGAACTTGAAATCGAGTTTCTACGATGAAGTATGAACGAGTAGGGACCATCATAATTTTGCATGAAATATTAAAATTCATAAAAGTTGAATTTATTTGAAATTTTGCAGTGTAGCAAAAAATTCTGAATCATACAGATTAATGTCCTGAAATAGCTGAACAATTGAAGGTGTATATGAAGTTTGTGGGAATAAGTATGAATGAGTGGCTGGGATCTGAATATTTTTCATAAAACGTTGAATAAATATGAAATTATGAATTTTTTTGAAAATGTTGAAATGGCCCATGAAAGCCCTTGAAGAGCTGAAAATATTGATATGTGGAAGTTGTATGAAGGTTGAAGTATGTTGAAGTTATTGAAGGCCAAAGAACGTACGGAATAATAATAATAATAATAATAAGAATAAATACGCAGAATATTAAAGCTGTGAATGCTTTCAGCATTCACACCAACTAGAATTGCAATTCCTTGAAGAAATTGCGGTGTGAATGCTGACGCTGATGTTGAAGAAGCTGACGCTTCACTGCTGAATGTTGATGAAGAACGAAGGATGAATATATCTGAATCAACAGAATGGTTGAATAATAGAATGTTTGAAAAATGTGGAATATTTGGAAGTTTGAATGGATTTTCTAGCTGAATTGAGGAATGAATTATGACCTTGAAGTATGACCTCCAAAATGTTATCAGTTCATCTTTGAGTCAGAATCAACATTTGTGCAAAATTTGAAGAAAAACCGTGGAAGCGTTCATGAGAATGCAGTCACAAAAGGCAACGTCACAGTGACCTTGAAATTTGACCTTTGACCTCTAAACTCTTGTGATGTGATCTCTGAGTCATAATGAACATCTGTGCAAAATTTTAAGAAAATCCGGTGAAGTCTAAAATTTGGTGTTGGAACGGGGAATTGAACCCCCAACCCTGTGTTCAGCTCAATCTGGATACTACCATGTAATGTCCTGAAGGAGCTGAACATGTAGAATGTGGTATGAAGTTTATCGGATGAAAACTGACTGAGTAAAGGCAACTTGAATTGTGTGTGTATGTGTGTGTGTGTGTGTGTGTGTGTGTGTGTGTGTGTGTGCTTAATGTGCCATATGCACTTACCACGAGACATGCTTCCCTTCACACAAACATTTGAGGTGAAAATTGTATTCCCTCAGCTGGAATCGAACCTGAGACCTTTGAACTACGAGACCTGGGCTTAAACCACTAAGCCACCAGACCTGTGTTCAATAACATAACAAGAGAACTATATATTGCTATGGTGCTGTGGTCACAGCTAATCAGGGCCAATTGGTAACAGCTGTGTTACCTCTCCACCTTTAGAGCACACCGAAGCGCATGCCTCGAACTTCTGCCTCTCACACGCAAACCGTTTGTCTGACAGAAAAAATGATAGTACCGTGAGAATGAGAAGATTCCAATTAATATTCACTGTGAAATTTGGGTCTGTATTGTAAACAATTTGGTTAGGCCAGCAAGTTGAAAATGGAGTTCATTTGACATCCGATCATGGAGTGTAGCTCCATCCACTCACTGTTTGATTTTGAGTTTGCGTGCCTTCAAACAAGGCTGTCTCATGAGAAAACTAAACATTTGTTGAAAAAACTGTTTAAGATTATGAAAGAGGGAAGTCAGCTGAATATTTATATGTTAGAATCATGTTTCTAGGATGACGTATGAATGAGCAGATAGGTTTGGCGTCATGTCCAAACTCTTCGAGTTTGGATCCTTCCCTATTCATTTGCATGGAGAGACTTTTATGTTTAATAAACCTTTAATATCTCTGAAGTTATACATTTTATGAAAAAATATTGAATTATGAAAGTGTGCAACTGTGCAAGACGAACAGGAAGAACTTGAAATCGAGTTTCTACGATGAAGTATGAACGAGTAGGGACCATCATAATTTTGCATGAAATATTAAAATTCATAAAAGTTGAATTTATTTGAAATTTTGCAGTGTAGCAAAAAATTCTGAATCATACAGATTAATGTCCTGAAATAGCTGAACAATTGAAGGTGTATATGAAGTTTGTGGGAATAAGTATGAATGAGTGGCTGGGATCTGAATATTTTTCATAAAACGTTGAATAAATATGAAATTATGAATTTTTTTGAAAATGTTGAAATGGCCCATGAAAGCCCTTGAAGAGCTGAAAATATTGATATGTGGAAGTTGTATGAAGGTTGAAGTATGTTGAAGTTATTGAAGGCCAAAGAACGTACGGAATAATAATAATAATAATAATAATAAGAATAAATACGCAGAATATTAAAGCTGTGAATGCTTTCAGCATTCACACCAACTAGAATTGCAATTCCTTGAAGAAATTGCGGTGTGAATGCTGACGCTGATGTTGAAGAAGCTGACGCTTCACTGCTGAATGTTGATGAAGAACGAAGGATGAATATATCTGAATCAACAGAATGGTTGAATAATAGAATGTTTGAAAAATGTGGAATATTTGGAAGTTTGAATGGATTTTCTAGCTGAATTGAGGAATGAATTATGACCTTGAAGTATGACCTCCAAAATGTTATCAGTTCATCTTTGAGTCAGAATCAACATTTGTGCAAAATTTGAAGAAAAACCGTGGAAGCGTTCATGAGAATGCAGTCACAAAAGGCAACGTCACAGTGACCTTGAAATTTGACCTTTGACCTCTAAACTCTTGTGATGTCATCTCTGAGTCATAATGAACATCTGTGCAAAATTTTAAGAAAATCCGGTGAAGTCTAAAATTTGGTGTTGGAACGGGGAATTGAACCCCCAACCCTGTGTTCAGCTCAATCTGGATACTACCATGTAATGTCCTGAAGGAGCTGAACATGTAGAATGTGGTATGAAGTTTATCGGATGAAAACTGACTGAGTAAAGGCAACTTGAATTGTGTGTGTATGTGTGTGTGTGTGTGTATGTGTGTGTGTGTGTGTGTGTGTGTGTGTGTGCTTAATGTGCCATATGCACTTACCACGAGACATGCTTCCCTTCACACAAACATTTGAGGTGAAAATTGTATTCCCTCAGCTGGAATCGAACCTGAGACCTTTGAACTACGAGACCTGGGCTTAAACCACTAAGCCACCAGACCTGTGTTCAATAACATAACAAGAGAACTATATATTGCTATGGTGCTGTGGTCACAGCTAATCAGGGCCAATTGGTAACAGCTGTGTTACCTCTCCACCTCTGTGGTATATGTAGGGGGTGTGTGTGTGTGTGTGTGTGTGTGTGTGTGTGTGTGTGTGTGTGTGTGTGTGTGTGTGTCTGGTGTGTGTGTGTGTGTGTGTGTGTGTGCGTGTGTGTGTGTGTGTGTGTGTGTGTGTCTCTCCCTCTCCCTCTCTCTCTTTATGGAGTTGGACCTATATTGGCCTATGATGTCATCGTTGAGTCAAAGACAGCCAGTGCACTGTAATGGTCACCATGGTGACAGACAGCTAATCAGTGTCAAGTGTAAACAGCTGTACTGGTAATCTACACAGGTACAGCCACTTGTGTCCCCAAATCCCCTGTCACACAGACAGAGGTTTTAAATGAACGCTAAGCCCGAACTAATGGCTGTATCTCGCAAACCGTTTGTCTGACAGAAAAAATGATGGTACCGTGAGAATGAGAAGATTCCAATTAATATTCACTGTGACATTTGGGTCTGTATTGTAAACAATTTGGTTAGGCCAGCAAGTTGAAAATGGAGTTCATTTGACATCCGATCATGGAGTGTAGCTCCATCCACTCACTGTTTGATTTCGAGTTTGCGTGCCTTCAAACAAGGCTGTCTCATGAGAAAACTAAACATTTGTTGAAAAAACTGTTTGATGATTATGAAAGAGGGAAGTCAGCTGAATATTTATATGTTAGAATCATGTTTCTAGGATGACGTATGAATGAGCAGATAGGTTTGGCGTCATGTCCAAACTCTTCGAGTTTGGATCCTTCCCTATTCATTTGCATGGAGAGACTTTTATGTTTAATAAACCTTTAATATCTCTGAAGTTATACATTTTATGAAAAAATAGTGAATTATGAAAGTGTGTAACTGTGCAAGACGAACAGGAAGAACTTGAAATCGAGTTTCTACGATGAAGTATGAATGAGTAGGGACCATCATAATTTTGCATGAAATATTAAAATTCATAAAAGTTGAATTTATTTGAAATTTTGCAGTGTAGCAAAAAATTCTGAATCATACAGATTAATGTCCTGAAATAGCTGAACAATTGAAGGTGTATATGAAGTTTGTGGGAATAAGTATGAATGAGTGGCTGGGATCTGAATATTTTTCATAAAACGTTGAATAAATATGAAATTATGAATTTTTTTGAAAATGTTGAAATGGTCCTAGAAAGCCCTTGAAAAGCTGAAAATATTGATATGTGGAAGTTGTATGAAGGTTGAAGTATGTTGAAGTTATTGAAGGCCAAAGAACGTACGGAATAATAATAATAACTAGAATTGCAATTCCTTGAAGAAATTGCGGTGTGAATGCTGACGCTGATGTTGAAGAAGCTGACGCTTCACTGCTGAATGTTGATGAAGAACGAAGGATGAATATATCTGAATCAACAGAATGGTTGAATAATAGAATGTTTGAAAAATGTGGAATATTTGGAAGTTTGAATGGATTTTCTAGCTGAATTGAGGAATGAATTATGACCTTGAAGTATGACCTCCAAAATGTTATCAGTTCATCTTTGAGTCAGAATCAACATTTGTGCAAAATTTGAAGAAAAACCGTGGAAGCGTTCATGAGAATGCAGTCACAAAAGGCAACGTCACAGTGACCTTGAAATTTGACCTTTGACCTCTAAACTCTTGTGATGTCATCTCTGAGTCATAATGAACATCTGTGCAAAATTTTAAGAAAATCCGGTGAAGTCTAAAATTTGGTGTTGGAACGGGGAATTGAACCCCCAACCCTGTGTTCAGCTCAATCTGGATACTACCATGTAATGTCCTGAAGGAGCTGAACATGTAGAATGTGGTATGAAGTTTATCGGATGAAAACTGACTGAGTAAAGGCAACTTGAATTGTGTGTGTATGTGTGTGTGTGTGTGTGTGTGTGTGTGCTTAATGTGCCATATGCACTTACCACGAGACATGCTTCCCTTCACACAAACATTTGAGGTGAAAATTGTATTCCCTCAGCTGGAATCGAACCTGAGACCTTTGAACTACGAGACCTGGGCTTAAACCACTAAGCCACCAGACCTGTGTTCAATAACATAACAAGAGAACTATATATTGCTATGGTGCTGTGGTCACAGCTAATCAGGGCCAATTGGTAACAGCTGTGTTACCTCTCCACCTCTGTGGTATATGTAGGGGGTGTGTGTGTGTGTGTGTGTGTGTGTGTGTGTGTGTGTCTGGTGTGTGTGTGTGTGTGTGTGTGTGTGTGTGTGTGCGTGTGTGTGTGTGTGTGTGTGTGTGTCTCTCCCTCTCCCTCTCTCTCTTTATGGAGTTGGACCTATATTGGCCTATGATGTCATCGTTGAGTCAAAGACAGCCAGTGCACTGTAATGGTCACCATGGTGACAGACAGCTAATCAGTGTCAAGTGTAAACAGCTGTACTGGTAATCTACACAGGTACAGCCACTTGTGTCCCCAAATCCCCTGTCACACAGACAGAGGTTTTAAATGAACGCTAAGCCCGAACTAATGGCTGTATCTCGCAAACCGTTTGTCTGACAGAAAAAATGATGGTACCGTGAGAATGAGAAGATTCCAATTAATATTCACTGTGACATTTGGGTCTGTATTGTAAACAATTTGGTTAGGCCAGCAAGTTGAAAATGGAGTTCATTTGACATCCGATCATGGAGTGTAGCTCCATCCACTCACTGTTTGATTTCGAGTTTGCGTGCCTTCAAACAAGGCTGTCTCATGAGAAAACTAAACATTTGTTGAAAAAACTGTTTGATGATTATGAAAGAGGGAAGTCAGCTGAATATTTATATGTTAGAATCATGTTTCTAGGATGACGTATGAATGAGCAGATAGGTTTGGCGTCATGTCCAAACTCTTCGAGTTTGGATCCTTCCCTATTCATTTGCATGGAGAGACTTTTATGTTTAATAAACCTTTAATATCTCTGAAGTTATACATTTTATGAAAAAATAGTGAATTATGAAAGTGTGTAACTGTGCAAGACGAACAGGAAGAACTTGAAATCGAGTTTCTACGATGAAGTATGAATGAGTAGGGACCATCATAATTTTGCATGAAATATTAAAATTCATAAAAGTTGAATTTATTTGAAATTTTGCAGTGTAGCAAAAAATTCTGAATCATACAGATTAATGTCCTGAAATAGCTGAACAATTGAAGGTGTATATGAAGTTTGTGGGAATAAGTATGAATGAGTGGCTGGGATCTGAATATTTTTCATAAAACGTTGAATAAATATGAAATTATGAATTTTTTTGAAAATGTTGAAATGGTCCTAGAAAGCCCTTGAAAAGCTGAAAATATTGATATGTGGAAGTTGTATGAAGGTTGAAGTATGTTGAAGTTATTGAAGGCCAAAGAACGTACGGAATAATAATAATAATAAGAATAAATACGCAGAATATTAAAGCTGTGAATGCTTTCAGCATTCACACCAATGATATTATTAGACTAGAATTGCAATTCCTTGAAGAAATTGCGGTGTGAATGCTGACGCTGATGTTGAAGAAGCTGACGCTTCACTGCTGAATGTTGATGAAGAACGAAGGATGAATATATCTGAATCAACAGAATGGTTGAATAATAGAATGTTTGAAAAATGTGGAATATTTGGAAGTTTGAATGGATTTTCTAGCTGAATTGAGGAATGAATTATGACCTTGAAGTATGACCTCCAAAATGTTATCAGTTCATCTTTGAGTCAGAATCAACATTTGTGCAAAATTTGAAGAAAAACCGTGGAAGCGTTCATGAGAATGCAGTCACAAAAGGCAACGTCACAGTGACCTTGAAATTTGACCTTTGACCTCTAAACTCTTGTGATGTCATCTCTGAGTCATAATGAACATCTGTGCAAAATTTTAAGAAAATCCGGTGAAGTCTAAAATTTGGTGTTGGAACGGGGAATTGAACCCCCAACCCTGTGTTCAGCTCAATCTGGATACTACCATGTAATGTCCTGAAGGAGCTGAACATGTAGAATGTGGTATGAAGTTTATCGGATGAAAACTGACTGAGTAAAGGCAACTTGAATTGTGTGTGTATGTGTGTGTGTGTGTGTGTGTGTGTGTGTGTGTGTGCTTAATGTGCCATATGCACTTACCACGAGACATGCTTCCCTTCACACAAACATTTGAGGTGAAAATTGTATTCCCTCAGCTGGAATCGAACCTGAGACCTTTGAACTACGAGACCTGGGCTTAAACCACTAAGCCACCAGACCTGTGTTCAATAACATAACAAGAGAACTATATATTGCTATGGTGCTGTGGTCACAGCTAATCAGGGCCAATTGGTAACAGCTGTGTTACCTCTCCACCTCTGTGGTATATGTAGGGGGTGTGTGTGTGTGTGTGTGTGTGTGTGTGTGTGTGTGTGTGTGTGTGTGTGTGTGTGTGTGTGTCTGGTGTGGGTGTGTGTGTGTGTGTGTGTGTGTGTGTGTGTGTGCGTGTGTGTGTGTGTGTGTGTGTGTGTGTGTGTGTCTCTCCCTCTCCCTCTCTCTCTTTATGGAGTTGGACCTATATTGGCCTATGATGTCATCGTTGAGTCAAAGACAGCCAGTGCACTGTAATGGTCACCATGGTGACAGACAGCTAATCAGTGTCAAGTGTAAACAGCTGTACTGGTAATCTACACAGGTACAGCCACTTGTGTCCCCAAATCCCCTGTCACACAGACAGAGGTTTTAAATGAACGCTAAGCCCGAACTAATGGCTGTATCTCGCAAACCGTTTGTCTGACAGAAAAAATGATGGTACCGTGAGAATGAGAAGATTCCAATTAATATTCACTGTGACATTTGGGTCTGTATTGTAAACAATTTGGTTAGGCCAGCAAGTTGAAAATGGAGTTCATTTGACATCCGATCATGGAGTGTAGCTCCATCCACTCACTGTTTGATTTCGAGTTTGCGTGCCTTCAAACAAGGCTGTCTCATGAGAAAACTAAACATTTGTTGAAAAAACTGTTTGATGATTATGAAAGAGGGAAGTCAGCTGAATATTTATATGTTAGAATCATGTTTCTAGGATGACGTATGAATGAGCAGATAGGTTTGGCGTCATGTCCAAACTCTTCGAGTTTGGATCCTTCCCTATTCATTTGCATGGAGAGACTTTTATGTTTAATAAACCTTTAATATCTCTGAAGTTATACATTTTATGAAAAAATAGTGAATTATGAAAGTGTGTAACTGTGCAAGACGAACAGGAAGAACTTGAAATCGAGTTTCTACGATGAAGTATGAATGAGTAGGGACCATCATAATTTTGCATGAAATATTAAAATTCATAAAAGTTGAATTTATTTGAAATTTTGCAGTGTAGCAAAAAATTCTGAATCATACAGATTAATGTCCTGAAATAGCTGAACAATTGAAGGTGTATATGAAGTTTGTGGGAATAAGTATGAATGAGTGGCTGGGATCTGAATATTTTTCATAAAACGTTGAATAAATATGAAATTATGAATTTTTTTGAAAATGTTGAAATGGCCCATGAAAGCCCTTGAAGAGCTGAAAATATTGATATGTGGAAGTTGTATGAAGGTTGAAGTATGTTGAAGTTATTGAAGGCCAAAGAACGTACGGAATAATAATAATAACTAGAATTGCAATTCCTTGAAGAAATTGCGGTGTGAATGCTGACGCTGATGTTGAAGAAGCTGACGCTTCACTGCTGAATGTTGATGAAGAACGAAGGATGAATATATCTGAATCAACAGAATGGTTGAATAATAGAATGTTTGAAAAATGTGGAATATTTGGAAGTTTGAATGGATTTTCTAGCTGAATTGAGGAATGAATTATGACCTTGAAGTATGACCTCCAAAATGTTATCAGTTCATCTTTGAGTCAGAATCAACATTTGTGCAAAATTTGAAGAAAAACCGTGGAAGCGTTCATGAGAATGCAGTCACAAAAGGCAACGTCACAGTGACCTTGAAATTTGACCTTTGACCTCTAAACTCTTGTGATGTCATCTCTGAGTCATAATGAACATCTGTGCAAAATTTTAAGAAAATCCGGTGAAGTCTAAAATTTGGTGTTGGAACGGGGAATTGAACCCCCAACCCTGTGTTCAGCTCAATCTGGATACTACCATGTAATGTCCTGAAGGAGCTGAACATGTAGAATGTGGTATGAAGTTTATCGGATGAAAACTGACTGAGTAAAGGCAACTTGAATTGTGTGTGTATGTGTGTGTGTGTGTGTGTGTGTGTGTGTGTGTGCTTAATGTGCCATATGCACTTACCACGAGACATGCTTCCCTTCACACAAACATTTGAGGTGAAAATTGTATTCCCTCAGCTGGAATCGAACCTGAGACCTTTGAACTACGAGACCTGGGCTTAAACCACTAAGCCACCAGACCTGTGTTCAATAACATAACAAGAGAACTATATATTGCTATGGTGCTGTGGTCACAGCTAATCAGGGCCAATTGGTAACAGCTGTGTTACCTCTCCACCTCTGTGGTATATGTAGGGGGTGTGTGTGTGTGTGTGTGTGTGTGTGTCTGGTGTGTGTGTGTGTGTGTGTGTGTGTGTGTGTGTGTGTGTGTGTGTGTGTGTGTGTGTGTGTGTGTGTCTCTCCCTCTCCCTCTCTCTCTTTATGGAGTTGGACCTATATTGGCCTATGATGTCATCGTTGAGTCAAAGACAGCCAGTGCACTGTAATGGTCACCATGGTGACAGACAGCTAATCAGTGTCAAGTGTAAACAGCTGTACTGGTAATCTACACAGGTACAGCCACTTGTGTCCCCAAATCCCCTGTCACACAGACAGAGGTTTTAAATGAACGCTAAGCCCGAACTAATGGCTGTATCTCGCAAACCGTTTGTCTGACAGAAAAAATGATGGTACCGTGAGAATGAGAAGATTCCAATTAATATTCACTGTGACATTTGGGTCTGTATTGTAAACAATTTGGTTAGGCCAGCAAGTTGAAAATGGAGTTCATTTGACATCCGATCATGGAGTGTAGCTCCATCCACTCACTGTTTGATTTTGAGTTTGCGTGCCTTCAAACAAGGCTGTCTCATGAGAAAACTAAACATTTGTTGAAAAAACTGTTTAAGATTATGAAAGAGGGAAGTCAGCTGAATATTTATATGTTAGAATCATGTTTCTAGGATGACGTATGAATGAGCAGATAGGTTTGGCGTCATGTCCAAACTCTTCGAGTTTGGATCCTTCCCTATTCATTTGCATGGAGAGACTTTTATGTTTAATAAACCTTTAATATCTCTGAAGTTATACATTTTATGAAAAAATATTGAATTATGAAAGTGTGCAACTGTGCAAGACGAACAGGAAGAACTTGACATCGAGTTTCTACGATGAAGTATGAACGAGTAGGGACCATCATAATTTTGCATGAAATATTAAAATTCATAAAAGTTGAATTTATTTGAAATTTTGCAGTGTAGCAAAAAATTCTGAATCATACAGATTAATGTCCTGAAATAGCTGAACAATTGAAGGTGTATATGAAGTTTGTGGGAATAAGTATGAATGAGTGGCTGGGATCTGAATATTTTTCATAAAACGTTGAATAAATATGAAATTATGAATTTTTTTGAAAATGTTGAAATGGCCCATGAAAGCCCTTGAAGAGCTGAAAATATTGATATGTGGAAGTTGTATGAAGGTTGAAGTATGTTGAAGTTATTGAAGGCCAAAGAACGTACGGAATAATAATAATAATAATAATAATAATAAGAATAAATACGCAGAATATTAAAGCTGTGAATGCTTTCAGCATTCACACCAATAAGAATAAATACGCAGAATATTAAAGCTGTGAATGCTTTCAGCATTCACACCAATAATAATAATAAGAATAAATACGCAGAATATTAAAGCTGTGAATGCTTTCAGCATTCACACCAATAAATACGCAGAATATTAAAGCTGTGAATGCTTTCAGCATTCACACCAATAAGCTGTTGCACGGGGTTACACAGAGTACCTTTTCTATCGTGTTGACGTCGCTGTATGATCATTCATTTTGGGTCTTTGTCTTTCATGTTACATAACGCTCTAAAAATTGCCAGGGATGTTGTGGTGCTTTGAGACTGAGTGTGTGCGACATGTGAGTGACGGCTGGCCTATCTGGGAGAGAAATCCAATGAGCGACTCCGGGAACAAGGGTTGCTGTAGAAAAGGCTCGCACACACACACACACAAACAGATACCGTCACTTTAAAAGAAAGGGATGAACAGACAGAGGGAGGATGGATAAGATGGATGCACTGTGAGGGAGCTATCTAGACTATATACTGTATATATGAAGCAGTTTAGCATTAATAATTCATTGTTTGTATTCATTTGGAGATGTTTGTGTTTGGTTTCCTTCAATGGGAGGGCGATGGGAGGAATGAGTTAAATCACTGTCTTTCAGAAAAGTTAGAGATAAACAAAATACTTTCAAGTGTGGTACCCCGGAGCGAAAGCAGGCTGAAATATTGTATTATTTTTTATTATTTTTTTTACAGGAAGCTTATGGGAACATGCTCTGTCTACTTTGAGAATAGCCCTGTCTCAATGGTTGCTCTGAGCACTGATTTCCTCTTCCAGGACTGTGTGCTTTTTCACTGCAAACTTTGAAGTGGTTTGACTGTGTGAGGAGGAGTGTACACTTGTTGCTAGTTCATTGCTAGGTCAGGACGCTTCCTGTTGTTGCGTTACTAACTCTTTGAATGGCAGCATGCAGTTTGTACTGAAAGTGTTTTAGCCTTGCTTAATACAATTGGATACTTTGTGGAAAAAAGGGCAACAACAGTAGGCCTATGTTTTTTTTTGCCCCAAATTGGAGGGTTAAGTTACTTAATGTCACAAAAACTTAATATAAAAGCTACACGTCTCAGCTACTTGTATGGATTGAGATGGGAAGCGGGAAGTTGCAAACGTTTAAACAACACTAGAATCAAGGGCTAACAGTCTATTACTCAAGTCACATTTATTTACGTAGCCCAAAAATATCAGCCAAGTTTGTCTCCGTGAACGTTACAATCTCTGCATCTCTTGTTACCCAGACCCTGGGGATAAGGAGAAACACCCTAAGCCGGAAAAGATAATTGGATGAAGGGGTTCAAGCCTCTCCTGAGAAAGGCATGCAGTAGGCCGGCTAGTTGTAAGAGTAGAGTGATGTAAGTTAAGTGTTGTGAAATGTGGACTTGCAGTACGTGATAGAGACGGGAAGGTGGGTCAGTTGGTTGGTCAGTCCCAATACATTTTGAATGGAGGGCCATGACATTTGGGGCAAACATTTAAGACGATGCACAGCTGCTAACGTGGCTTTCAGGCTATTTGTCATAAGGTATTTAACCCTGGCTATGGATTTGTGGAAATTTTTCAGAATATGCATTATGCGGCACTTGTTCCTCATCTACCAGGGTATTTGCAGAAGTTCCTCCCTCTCGCCAATGGCAACAGGTGAATGTGGAAAAAGCGTAGTTATGTCAAAATTTGCATATGGCATCATTAAAGTGTCTTTTTGAGCCTCTGGCATATACTTTTTTTTCATAGCTTGCCGTGGGTTCCGGCTGGAGAGATAAAAAGAAGTGTTGAATTGCAAATGTATTGTGCATTTGTGTGTGTGTGTGTGTGTGTGTGTGTGTGTGTGTGTGTGTGTGTGTGTGTGTGTGTGTGTGTGTGTGTGTGTATGTGTTTGTGTGTGGGGGTGTGCGCCACTGTGCCGCGGGCAGAGCTGTCTTTATTTCAGAATGCTGAGTCATCAGTGGATGCTGTGTTTGCTCTTTTTCTCTCATTCTATATCTCTCCTTCCCTCTTTTTCCTCCCCTGATGCTGATGTTTTTGGCCCAACACATTTCATGTCCGTCTAAAAATTGACCATCTCATCCGTCACTCCCTTGCATTACCCTGCAGGGGAAAGAAGAAAGTCCTACCCAAGAGGTAAATGATTTAACGATGAATTTTGTGAGTGTATTTATGTGGCTGCTTCTGACAGCTAAGAGATTAGATTTCCTTTAGATTGGTTATTACTAAAAACAGAGCCTTTGGGCTGTTTCCCTCTCTCTTCTCTCTTTTTCTCTCTTTCTTTCTCTCTTTCTTTCTCTCTTTCTCACACACACACACACACACACACACACACACACACACACACACACACACACACACACACATTATTAAGGTAGAAAGAATGTGTCAGTCTGCCCTGTCGCCTATCTACCTTACAGCTTCTTAAATTAGTTTTTGAAAAAAGCTTATTGGCTTTCTGTATGACGTGTCTCTTCATTTTGCTCTTGCAAAGACTCAAATCTAAAAAATCTAAAAAATCTCAACTATTTTCAACTCTTGGCATTTCAAACTTCAGCAAATGTAGCAGAGCAGCCGTTGCTATTTTCTGTTTGTTTGGGCGGGAAACTGTATGAACTTGAAGTGGTTGGTATGCTGTATGCCTTAGGTCATTGGAAATAAAATTACTTAACTGATGTGATGGAGTCACCTGGAGATTTGGTTGTGTCTGAATCAGGAATGAGAATAATAAAATAAAAACCCCATACACACATGCATCTTAACCCTTCAATTGTGTCAGGGTTTTGGAACAAGATTTCATCTATTAAAAGTGGAGTTTTTCATTTTCAGCGCTAATTGTCTATGAGCACAGATACATATCCCCCCGCTATCATTACCTCGCCTGTTATGCTCACAATTAAAACAAATGTAAAAGACTCTATGAGATGACTCATGGGATCTCTACACAGTGGCAACATTTTCATTTATTCATTGGATTTACTGCAGCTCATACAGTAGATTATAGTGAGGTTGCGAGTAACAGTTACTGAACAGTAAGAGCAGTACTGAATACCAACTAAGGGCCATTGATATTTTACATATATTCTGAGTGGCTGGAAAGCTGCAACAAAAACTAGCTTTAGAAGCTCAGATTTCCCAGATTCTGCCTGCGCAGGCTATTGGATATACAGGTATTTTTTTCACCTTTTAAAGATTTTGTTCTCTTAAGTACCTCCATTGCTCTACAACCCATTATTCCATCTCTGGTGCATGAACGTGTGCCAAGAAGAATGGAAAGAGAGAGAGAGAGAGAGGGACAGAGAGAGAGAGAGAGAGAGAGAGTGAGGGAGGGAGAGAGAGAGAGAGAGACAGAGAGAGAGAGTGAGGGAGGGAGAGAGAGAGAGAGAGAGAGAGAAAGAGAGAAAAGTACAGTATAAGGATGGGAGCAAAACTAAGAGAAATGTGGGTTAGAGGTGGGAGGTGAGACTGGAGTTTTAAATTGAGACAGACAAGGGACACGGACGGTAAAACAAAAGCAAGAGAGAGCCTACAGCAAGAAACAGAGAGTAAAGGTGTTACAAAGAAAGTGAGATTTAAATGGGCAGCAGGAGCATAAGACACAGACATTTCATCAGGGCTCCTCCAGGGCATCTTGATGTGACAAATTCCAAGTTATGGGAATGTGAGCATACGGAGGTATGTAATATTGATGGTGCGCGGGTGCTCATCTCTCGGTGTGGCGTTACAGCCCTGCAGTGCTTTTCATGGCATTTTAAACTGAGCTCGGTTGCTCCTCGGTCTCTCGTTGGTTTTTATCCCATTAAAGATTTAAAGTGCAAACAAGCATTTCTTACCCCCCCCCCCCATCCCCCTTAAGTGACACGGGGAAGAAATTTAGCAGAGAGGAAGGTGTGTGTGTGTGTGTGTGTGTGTGTGTGTGTGTGTGTGTGTGTGTGTGCTTGCGTGTGTGTATTGTGTTTATTTGTGTGTATTGATAGTGGTAGGTTGGTGAGGAAGGGGGGAATGGTAGAGGAAGGGAATGAAAGGGAGATAGATGGGTGGATGGAAGTGCAATCTTTGTTGAGACGGTGCTCCAACACACCCTTCACAGGTCAGGGGTCAAGGCCTTGGAGTGCGTTTCTGAGGGTATGTGTATGTGTGTGTGTGTGTGTGTGTGTGTGTGTGTGTCTGCGTGCGTGCGTGTGTTTGTGTGTGTGAATAGCTGTGTTTGCTCCATTAATCATTGTGTCTGAATGGCTCTTTGTCCCTATAGGTTGACTCTTTAACAGATTTGCAACTAATGCAACACAGCAAGAGGAGGATTGTGTGTGTGTTTGTGTGTGTGTGTGTGTGTGTGTGTTTGTGTGTGTGTGTGTGTGTGTGTGTGTGTGTGTGTGTGTGTGTGTGTGTGTGTGTGTGTGTGTGTGTGTGTGTGTGTGTGTGTGTGTGTGTGAGTTCGTATGAAAGCTCTACCTGTTTAAAATTGTGCACATCTATTAAAAAAAATGAATGCATCTTTGAACTGCTGGACAAACTCAATTTCTTTTCAACGTTGAGGCGCGTATTTGACACGCATTGATTCTGCTGCCGGAGAGCTCCTAACTGAGCCACTCTCCTCACACTACACTGATTTAGGATCAGATTTACGCCTCACAAGAATCTTAATTGTGGCAATCAAGAGCTTAGCATTTGAATGGACATTTAACATACCTTTCTGTGTGGGTGGGGTGCTGCTACTGCTGTTAGTGAGGGGTCCTCTCTGTCTGCCTGGCTGTCCTTCTTTGGTGTTCTCACGTAGGAGATTCTCCTCTTGATGCTCCTGTCCCTCTGCTTTACCTCTGCAGAGACCCGCTTGCCTCTGCTCTGTTGGCCCCAGTTCTGACTAGACAGGGTGGGATGTCCTAATGCCAGTGGTGCAGGTGTTCCCCTCCAACCCGCCTCTAGGTAAACATGAACGCACACACACACAGCAGTGAGCAGGACACCTAAACGCAGCAGCAGCCCCCGTGTCAGCCGCTCTTTTCCCATGTCCATCCACTATTTTGGGGGTTAGTCCTTTTTTGCTGTTTTTATCCCATTGTCCGCCACTTTAAAAAGTTGTCCTTCTCCTGTCTTCTTTTTCTCTTTTCTGCAAGTGTGAAGGGTAACTCCCCTCAGGTTCCAAAGTCCACCATAAGGTCAAGAGCAGTGAGTTAATGCAACTCAATGAACTAATACACACACACACACCTATGCATGTGTGAAGTGTGTGTGAGTGTGTGTGTGTCACGAGGCTCTGCAAACCGATTCAAAGTACAATGTGTGCTGCCCTCTTTGAAAACTTTGGCAACTCCCTCCCTCACACTCTCAAGACCTCCTTTCCCCCCAAACACACACGCCCCTTTAATATGCCTTCCTTTTTTGTTTGTCAGGCTCACGACACACACACACACACGCACGCACGCACGCACGCACACACACACGCACGCACGCACGCACACACACACACACACAGACACACACCTACCCCTATGTCTCCTCCCTCGGGTTGCAGACACTCGGGTTACTGTGAAACCCTAGATATATGGGCAGGGCCTCAATGCAGGTTCCTCTCAGCATCTGCGAACAAGTTGTCTCTCTCACAGAATAACGCAGATCAGCCTGGATTAGCAGGGTTGATAATATGACTCACATCTGGCACAAGTATGACTTTTTTTTTCTGTCTTTTCAGTTTTGCTTCGAAATGTATGGAATGTTTTGAATGTGTGGAAAAGGCATTAAGATACGCGTTGTTTTCATTACAAGGATCCGTTTCTGATCATGTTTTTACTTTGTCGGTTGCATTTCTCTTTCACAATATTTACGAAGTTGCACTATTTTATCATCCATCTTTAAGCCTATAGTTGTTTCCTAAGCATTACTAGATAAAGGATGTCTTTAAACCGTATACATTTCATTCATTGATATTAAAGGACACGTCATTTATCTGACCTGCCATAGAGCTTCAGTCAAGTTTCACATGGATTAAAATAAAGATTTGCACGGCTTCACAGAGCATGCTGACGTATACATCAATCAAAGAAAATGAATGCAGGACATTGATGAAGCTGCCTAATTTTTTTCTCTATTCAACCAGTGGCAAACTTTACTGTTTGTATATTGGCTTATTAATAGCTCTCATAGCTCTGCCCTCATTTGGAGTATAATAAATAATACTGTATTTCCCCATGCCGGACTATAAATAAAAGCAGGCACAGTAAGTATTATGTATTGGTCGCATTAATTATGTCACAAATACTAAAGTACAATAAGTTATATCAAAGGCAAGGCAAGGCAAGGCAAGTTTATTTATATAGCACAATTCAAACACAAGGCCATTCAAAGTGCTTTACAGGGGCAAGATTAAAATACATGAAACACATTAGAAGACATTTAAAAGCGAATGAAAAGAAGTAAAACATTTAAATAAAATAAAAAGTACAGGTTAAAATGGAAACAGAAAAGTCTTCAGACTCGATTTAAAAGAACTGAGGGTTGCAGCAGACCTCAAGTTTTCTGGGAGTTTGTTCCAGATGAAGCATGAACATATTTGCATAAGTAATGTGGTTTGAGAGATATAGTGACAGGGTGAAATGTATTGCAGTGGATATACTATGGCCAGCAGACTAACATTAACACATCCCCTTCACATGTTTTGAAACACACCTTAATAGACACTGGTTGTCTAATAGGATAAATCAGTCAATGAGAATAATCAATCATGTCTACCTCAGTCAGTTCTGTGAACACAAAAGCAAGAATGAAATAGATGTCAGATATGTAGAGAACCTTTGCTGCCACCCAGTGGTAAGTCATGAAAACATATCAGCGCCATGTGGAACTGATTACAACACAAAGTCTGTGAGTGAAGAAAGTGATGTGGCTCAAACTGTAACTGAGGCTGTGCTGGACACTATGAGACAATGTGGAAAGAATGCGCTCGGTTCAAACTGACTGACTAGACCGACTGCATGTAGAAAACCAAGCAGAGCTGTGAGGAAAATATTGCAAAGCTCTGGTGCTGTGTGTTATTTACATACAATATGATGTGTGTATGCGTGTGTGTGTGTGTGTGTGTGTGTCTGTGTGTGTGTGTGTCTGTGTGTCTGTGTGTTTGTGTACTGCAGTGGGTGGCAATGTGTGCATAAAGGTGAGTACGGGGGACGGTTTGCAGTCGTTTGCCTACACACCAACAGAGGAATTCAACTTTCTTTTTTTTTCAACACAATGATCTAATATGAGTCAGAATGTCAGACACATGTTGTGTATCGCTCACAAAGAGAAACCATGTTCATGATGTGGCTGTTTCAGATTGAAGGCAGGGGATTTTATAAAATTTGTTCTGTTCTTTCTGGAGACGACATTACACACATTGCAATTATTTGTCTGCATTTGGCCAAAATCCACAGCCATATGGAATGTGTTGGTAGCTCTACTCTCCTCTCCACTCACCACACAGGTCTATTAAACTAATGCCATAAAGCATAAATGAATGGGGGGGGATAAATAAAGTGGTCTGAAACTATATCTGAATCAACAGGTCAATCATAGGTCAGGCTGAGAGAGGTCCACTGCTAGTGCTAACTGGTCAGATTTACCAAGCACGTCCAAAGGCACCGCGTAAATTGGAAGTACGTTTAGCTAATGTTTGCTAATGATTACAAATATTGATCGTATTGGCTCATAAGTCTTTACCTTGAAATGAAATTGAGTAGGCAAACAATTACACAGGCACACTTTGCACAGAGGGTGTTCAAAAAGCAGTGTCTTGTGGTAGCAGATTAGCTACACTATTTTATTTGTGATATATATAGCCAGTTACATGTACCAGTTAGACACCTGGCTGCAGTGCACACTAAAAACCAGGACAGAAGTCTCAGTCTGTGAGAAGAAACCAGTTGTGACAGGATCGGGTGAATGTTACAAGGGTGTTTGCTTTTAAGCTGGGGGACAAAATACTACATGCAAACACACACACACACACACACACACACACACAAACACACACACACACACACACACACACACACACACACACACACACACACACACACACACACACACACAGTTCACAAAGTCTGAAAAAAGAAAAGGCAACTGGAAAAACCCCAGAATAATCCGCCCCCTTAAAACTGTGTCCACTGTAAACCACACGAGAAAAAACAACAACATTAAAAACACAAATTAAAAAACAAGTCACTGACTGATTCAATAACTCCAGAATGAATAAGAGAAGAAGTCGGAAGCCAACAAACAAATCCGCTCCTTCAATGTCTTTCAACAGAGCACAACAGGACTTGTGCACAGGCTGTTGACCCTAACATGAGGACAAGTACCTTCAATACTCAATAACCAGATGACGCTAAGTTTTACCGGCTTACCCCCCATCACCATTGAAAACAGGTGGGGAGGACAGAGAGCAAGAGGTTAAATTGGTCAGAGAGAGTTGTCTCAAAACACAGCTCTACAACAAAATGGATCAAGACTCCAGCGGTCACCAAGCCACTGTCCACCACATACACTGGATTTAGTTTTCCTAAATAGCTACAATTACAGCCTTTACTTTGAATGGAATATCTTACAATGTGTGCGAGCAGGGCCGACGGACTGGGTAGAAAAGTGATACAGTCGTGGGGGGCCCAAGGCAGAGGGGGGCCCATAAATTTTTTTTTTTTTTTAAATGTGTGGCCCCGATCTTTGAAGGCCCTGAACAATGCCATTCCAAAAAAAGAAATAATTGACTGGCTCGTGATAGGCCCCTGACCCTTGCAAGGAGATCAGGGGCCTGCGCATGACTAAGCCATGTATGCGGGAGAGTAAGCAGGAGCAAGCCAACATTGAATTGAACTGGTGGCGAAAATAAACGCAGCGATGTTTCTATGGGGATATTTAGCTGTACAGAAATAAGTGCTGGCAAAGCTAGGACAGTTTAAGACTCCACATCACTGTGGCAACACAACCTATCTATCAGCTCAGACAGCGCAAAGAAAAGTCTGATGAATACATGAGAGTGATGGCCCCTGCAAGTTTCAGTAAGTTTAAAGAAGTGCCACACTGTTACTGTCTTTGAAATGCATTTAGACATTTTAAGGGGAAACACATTGTATTTATTATTTCAACTATTGAGTTATTTGTAGAACAGCATGCTAGTGTAGGCCAACAAGATTGATTTTCTGAATTTTCAATGCTGCTTTATTTTTATGTTTTAAATTGGGAAAGACATGTTCCAAAACAACCTGTATTTAAAAAGAAATCAAGCAAGTAGGCTAATAATAACCATTAATGAATTATAGGCTATCGCATCACAGTAGGCCTATTGTCCACAATAATCACAGCCCCCCATCCATAAAGGAACTTTAAAAAGTTTAATTTGCACTTGATGTGCCTACACAAGTGTATGGTCTATTATTTGTATTTAGTGTGTCTGCATAGTATTGCACAAAAACAGTAGAAGTTTTCTTTAATTCTGTTTTGTACTGTCTGTAAAATTATACTTGCACATAGCAAACAAAATTGCACAACTGTATTCAAATAAACAGTTGTTTATTTCTATAGTGCGCATTGGCATCTTTGAGCAAAATACCCCCAAAATTTTCGCCGCGGCGCTTTGCGCTCTGTGACCCTGCCCAGTGACCACCTTGACTAAGACATATTATGGGGGAAACACCGGTAAAAGTAATGATTTGGTCATTCATCAGATGAAATATTGTGGAGTTGTCTGGCTCAGAGAGACATGTGTATTGTAAGACCGCTTTTCAGGGGGCCCATCAGGACTTTTTGTATAGGGGCCCAGAATTTGGTGCGAGCTATACCAAGTGCAATTACTGAGAGCAAGAAGTATAGCCTCTGACACCACTGCCAGTGCCACTATATAATACAATATATAATATATAATATAAAAATACATTACTGATCTGCTGATACGTTATGAACCGTCCAGAGCCCTTAGGTCGTCTGGGACAGGTTTACTTACAGTCCCAAGAGTTAGGACTAAACGAGGAGAAGCAGCTTTTAGTTTTTATGCACCAAATATCTGGAACAAACTCCCAGAAAACTTAAGGTCTGCTGCAACCCTCAGTTCTTTTAAATCGAGTCTGAAGACTTTTCTGTTTCCATTTTAACCTGTACTTTTTATTTTATTTAAATGTTTTACTTCTTTTCATTCGCTTTTAAATGTCTTCTAATGTGTTTTATGTATTTTAATCTTGCCCCTGTAAAGCACTTGAGTGTCCTTGTGTTTGAATTGTGCTATATAAATAAACTTGCCTTGCCTTGCCTTGCCTATATAGCATGCATGTGGAATATGACAGCTCTTCTGCTGCTTGCACTGTCTGATATATAGGGACGACATCTGCTTGTGCCATAAATCAAGGTGTTTTGATGTTGTAAAGAAACCCTATGTGAGCTCCAACCCCTTTTTTGGCATACAATTGGCATGGGAAAATGGAGGCCAGAAAAAGCTGATGAGCCTGTCAGTGGTGGTGGTTGTTTACGGTAATTGAACTAATAAATGAATGAATAGTGTCTTAATCATTTGCTGCTGTTTAAAGTTTCACATCTAAAAATACACATTAGATTTTTATATAACACCTCTAACTGTGTCCACCATCAGATGAAGTGGAGCAGATGGCCAGAGAGTGCCATTGACCAAAGCAAACACTGTTTAAAGTCGTGGTCCGGCTCAATCCAGCCTAGGCAAGGTACAGTTAAGTCAATACGACCAACATATCTAATGCACGTGTCAATTATTAATCAAAGTGCCCCCGATACTGTTGGAAGAATGGGAGAAGCAGAGACACAAAGAGAGGTGGGCGTGGAGTAACCTTGTGTCAGGAATTACATAACACACAAACACAAACACAAACACACACACACACACACACACACACACACACACACACACACACACACACACACACACACACACACACACACACAAACACGCACAAACACACACACACACACACACACACACACACACACACACACACACACACACACACTGTTTTGAGTAGAGCTGACAGGATTAATCCATCTATTCAATTCGATTGATTAACATAAGGAACATAATAAGGAATTGTCAACAACCTATCATCAAAGTGCATTGAAAAGGGAAAAAGGAATGCCAAATATTTCATGTCTCTTGCTTCTCAAATGTCAGCTGAAAATGGCTGCTTTTGCTGGCTTTTACGTGATTTGAAGATTTTGTTTTTGCTGTTGATGTATCTTAAGGCTGCATAGCATTGTGCAAAACACTCAGGTTATAAAACACCTGGCACGTTCACAGATCCTGGGACAGGGGTTACAATTCCACAGAGACGCTGTCTCACTGTGTGATGTTATGCAAGGGCAGTCTATTTACAACAGGTATGCCCCCACCACACTCACACTGTCTACAACCCTAGCCTCTATTAAAACTCTGCTAGTATGGTTTTATGTGAGAGTCTATACCTCATAAAATTAGCACACAAGGCCTTAAACAAGGCTATTAGGCATCTTCAAAGTTACTTTATAAAGGCTCTCTATTGAATCATAATAAACAGGCTCTCAAAACACTTGGCATGATTGCTACATTGTAGGCTATGAGAGGGTGTGATGTAGTCAAGGGGCCCATTGTAACGACTAAACGGGCCAGTAGTTACTGTCAGAGACAAATGAGGAACAATTACATCTTTAATAATAATCAAAGAGAATTGAATGAATGAAGTTGATTCCTCCAAGAGGATCAACTCATATAATAGCCGACAGCAACAAACACAGCTTTACATTGCATCAGCGAACTTTCTATGTGACGTGACGTCAAGCCATCATCATCATCATCATCATCATCATCATAATCATTTGCGACGACCAAAGCGGCTGTTGTCGCGGCTGAAAGCGGACTCCTTCTGTTTGTGTGTGAATGTGTATGAGTGAGTGTGAATGTATATGAGGGAGTGAGTCCGGTGTGTATGTGTGTGTGTTTGTGTGTGAAAGAGTTTGAGTGTGTGTGTGTGTGAGTGTGTGTGGGTGGGTGTGTGTGTGTGTGTGTGTGTGTGTGTGTGTGTGTGTGTGTGTGTGGGTGTGTGGGTGGGTGGTTGAGTGTGTTTGCGCCCCACCTTCCCTCACCCCGTTCAGCGAAAGCCCCAGTCGTTTGTGGTCGAGGCGCCCAGGATTATCTGCCGCTTGAGGAAGAGAGACGCACCGGGAGCCTCCGCGCTCAAAACTTCACCGTTAGAAAATGACCGTAGAGAGAATATTCGACGAACTTGGACATTTCAAAAGGTATCGAGCGCATTTGTATAGTTGCCTATTGCTCTTTAGACTTTCTAAGTGGGCATATCTGGTTTTCCCCCCTCTAACTTCTGTGAAAGAGTCGGGTTTATTTCTTGGTAGTAGGCTGTCATGAGCAGACAGCTGGATGGTGTATGGGCTGCGGTAGCCTTTTAAACTTCTGCTGGACTCATTTTTATTCCACGTAACGAATGCCTTTTTTTTTAAACAAACAACAGAAACACTAAGGGAGCTCATTCCTATTAGGATTGTATTTAAATTCTTCACATTTCCTTTGGATACTTTTTTTTTTTTTTTGAAGGGGGATGTCTTCTTCACGCTTCAGAGGAACCATTGTGTCCCCTTATATAGCAATTGTAATTAAACTGTAGTTTTTGTGTGTGCATGATCGGTCACATGTTCCTGCATTTGGAGTGTGCTGAAAAGCGTAAAAATAATTTTTCCCAGTATTTCTAATTAGAATTAGAATTAATTCCATGAGGCTACGTCGGATTTATGACAAAGCACATGTAAAACATGTGTGTGTGTGTGTGTGTGTTTGTCCTTAGAATAACAAATGACCATTGTTCCAATTTAGATTTCATCATAGGCTATGTGTCAGAGTGGAGGGGGATTATTGCACGTTTACAGTTGTCTCAAGAATTCTATGCAATCTTATGCTGTTTGACTCGTTTTGTAACTTCACTGCATTTACAAAACGGTATGTCAGGATCTTAAGATGTATTGAAGGAGTTGTTATGTTGACTGTTTTGCTGGCTGTCAATTAAAAAAAACAAAAAAACAAAAAACAGTGAATACACCTCAGGATCCGCCATGTGTATGTACTGTGTGTGCGCTAAAAAAAACCCCCAGTGACAAAGCCTAGGCTCTGTAAACTGGCATGTTGCTAGCTACAGTGAGCTCCCTTTGTTTACATACCCGTTTACAGAGCCTAGGCTGCATATACAATTTTTTTTTTCTCGGCACACAAACAGTACCAACCAGGTAGTGGATTATGAGGAGATATTCACTGACTTTGACTAAAAAAAAGATCTTGACAACAAACATCTCCAGAATTTCTGACTCCACCTGTAAATGGAAAGTTTTTCCAGCTCTGGTATCCTGCATATTTTTAAAATGATTTCTTCCTCTCCAGATATCAGGCATGTCTGTACTTTGCTGCGGTCTTCCAGGCCATCGCCTGTGGGATCCACTACCTGGCCTCTGTGTTCTTGGTGGAGACGCCAAACTTTGTGTGCGGTTTGCCTGGACACAACATCACGGAGGTCCTGTACGGCAACCTGACGGCCTCCAGTGTGGAAGACATGCTGCCCTTGTTCAACTCCAAGGCTGGCCCCATGGTGGTGAGGACAGCTGAGGGAGAGCAGTGGGAGCTCAGCAAGTGCCGCTACGCCCTGCGCATCAACCCAACGGACTTCACATACCACTTTGATGGCAACAGGACAGTGAGCGCCTGCAACGGGACCTTCCTCTACGACCACAGTGAGGTCTCCCAGAGCATTGTGACGGACTGGGACTTGGTGTGTGAGAAGGAGTGGCTGGCCAAGCTGTGCCAGCCCACCTTCATGATGGGGGTGCTCATCGGGGCGCTGATATTCGGGGACGTGGCTGACAGGTGAGCAGGCCAAGGTGGCTAAAGGACCCCCTCCATCTTCCAACAATCACTTTCTTGCATACGATCATGTAAGAAGTGTGCAGTTTTTTTTTGCAGGTTTTAAGCATTATTAGGATGTTCTTTTCACGGGTGCATGGTAACAAGAAAACAGGTTCAAGTTGTATCGCATGTAGCTGTGAGATCTTGACTCAATAATCCTTTACATGTGTGCTCATAACTTCACATGACGTAGTTAGACTTCTGCCTCAGCATTACTCAATGCAGGTCAGTGGTCGATGTGTGAGCTTACAGTATGTGTTGCCTCATAAGCGTGAAGCATGTGGGAAAGGGATGCTAAGAGTGACAGCCATGCAGGAAAAGTGGATGGTTGGTGTGAATTGTTAGATCGAGGAATTTATTGGGTCTGTTAAGCCAAGGCTGAAGTGATCAACTTTGAGATAAAGTCAGAGTAGCGTCATCTTGCTTTAAAGGGGGAGTAAGTGATTCTAAAGAACGGTGTTGTCGAAATCACATTTTCAAAAAAATCTGTGAATATCTCCTATACTGTCTGTACTGTGAGTGGGTGCTGAAAAAAAATCCAGTGTTAATACACAGCCTATGCTATGTAAACTGGTATGTAAACTAACCCACCATTTACAGAGCCTCTAGGCTGTGTATTGCCAATGAATTTCGTTTTCAGCTCACACACAGTAAGGTGGCGGATCGTGAGGAGATATTCACTGATTTTGTCAAATGGTGACAACAAGCATTTCTCCACCTTTAATGTTTGCCGAACGATCTGATGAAATAGATCTTTCTTACAAAGTGTTAAAGAGCTGATGGACGGGGTTATCATCATGAATGGATGAGGTAGTCATCGTCCCTCCCTGTGGTTGTATCTGCTCTTGTTAATGGCTATTAAAGGGTTTTTGATAATCTCTTCAATGTTGAGTACAAAGTGCAATCCGATGTCGAAGCTTTACTCTGAACACAGAAGTGGAGAGTATTAATGCTAGAGTCAGTCAGATGTACTTCATTCATAGAAAAATTGGCTGTAATAGATTGCTACAAAACAGTTGCTAACATTAACACTGACCTTTAAATGCAGAAACTCAATGGCCTAAACAACAAACATACTTCTTGTGTTCGCAACTCACTATAATGGCTTTATAATACAATGTTGGTGTAATCTTTCTTGCTTACGGCATTTTACTGGACTTCATATTTAGTGCATTGGTTACCTGTAAATTCACTGTCAGTTGCAATATCTCTCGTTCAATCTTCTTCTCTTTATGGTTCTCTCTAACCCTCTTTCTCTCTCTCTCTCTTTCTCTCTATGTCTACCTCCTCCAGAATTGGCCGTGTGAAGATTCTGACGTTCACCAGCCTGTGTCAGTTTAGTCTCGGGGTGGCTGTAGCATTCTCCGGAAACTACTATATATTTTTGGTGCTCCGCTTCCTTCTTGCCATGGTGAGTTCAGTGTGTGTGTGTGTGTGTGTCTTTGTTCTTGCATGCTATGGCTGGTGCATTAGGGGAAAAGGACAAATTAACATTGGCGTAGAAATGACGTAAGTGAGCAGGAGCCACCTCCTATTATGTAATTGCAGTCAAACGCACACACAAACAAAAACAAGATGTCTGTTCCGACGTTTTATAATAAGAATGTAACTTTATTTTTATTTTTTAAGATATTTTAAGATATTTTTGGGGGCATTTTTCAAACCCATGTGCTGGTCACTTGATGCAGTCTTCAAATAAACTGAAATTACCCCAGGCCACCTTGGTATAAGTGGACAATGATAAGGAAATTTGAACATAAAGTTAGTAGGCAAGTAGAGTAATAAAGTGTTTCTAGTGTGTCTTTGTGTGTACAAAATTGTGTTTTTGTGTTCAGCTAAATGCACAATATGAACATAAAAGAACACGTTAGAGTCACAAGGCAAGGGAAGGGAAAATCATTAGGTTACCAGCCCTGGCAGCCCACATGGGATTAAAGTTATGCTGAAAGGGCCTCTTCAGTTTGTCCACTGTTTGCCTTCTAAGCCCACTCTTAGCCCTCCTCAGCCACAGCTGTTGTTTTTCACATAGAATCATACTCTCAGATAGGATAGGCCAACACTGCACAACCACATTTAACACAGTGCAGATTCAGTCTCATAATCAAAGACTTGAAGCCAGATTGCTGCCATATGCCTTGAGAGAGAAACTGCTACAGTGTGACTTGGCCTGGTATCACCAGTGACTAATAGTGGTGTGTATGTCAGCAATTTGTTCTACTTGTGCTCTACTCTTGTGCTTTATCCCATAGCCAAAGTGCTGAATATGTGGCCCAAAGGAGAAACACAAGTACCAGTTAAAAAAACGTAAATGCTCAACCAGACATTAAATGTGCATTTTGTGCTCACAATAGTGACACGAGATGCTCATAAATGTTCAACATTTCACCATTAACTTGGAAGCATGTATATATGGAAAATGTGTTGACTTTCTTGGATGTTTTCATGGTTATTTAAAGATGGTCCGAGGAACTTTAATTTTTAGTTTATTCTTCCACCCCCTTTGGACAAAGGCGATCGTGTTTTTACTATGCCAGGGCGAGGGACCCATGACAAAGGCATTAAGGAAAACATTTATAAAAATAGCATTCTTTGCACTGATGGTCTGGTTTGCTGTTACATGTCATTCATGATCATCAGTTGAAAAATATTTAAATGTTCCTCGTAGGACCTTTAATACATTGTCAAATATTTATATATATATATATATATATATATATATATATATATATATATATATATATTTGTGTGACCTTTTCCCAGAATTCTTACATATTTGGGCAGCTCCAAAGACATGAAATGGAATAACGTGCCTTCCTCTAGACCACATTTAAAACACAGATCTGGACTATTATTATCCAACAATGTAACAAAAACACCCGTTTAACCTGTGTTCTGTTCTAGGTGTCCAGCGGCTATCTGGTGGTGGTCTTTGTCTATGTCACGGAGTTCACTGGCATCAAGGTGCGCACGTGGACCTCCATGCACGTGCACGCTGCCTTCGCTGTGGGCATCATGGTGGTGGCCCTGACCGGGTACCTGGTGCGTGTCTGGTGGGTATACCAAATCATCCTGTCCACCTGCACCTTGCCCTTCCTGCTCTTCTGCTGGAAGTTCCCCGAGACGCCGTTTTACCTGATGGCAAAGGGCCGCTACGAGGAAACCCAGAAACTGTTGGACCAGATGGCCAGCTTCAACGGCATAGAGTTCACCATGAAGGTAGAGGAGCTCCTGGAGCTCGAGCAGAGGGAGAACGGACTGGCTTTACTGGGTGGAGAGGCAGTGGAGCACCACCACCACCAGTCTCAGACGTCTTCACAGCCCGAAAAGAACCTATCCATCCTGGACCTGTTTGGTAGCTGGAGGATGGCGGGCCGGACCTGCACAGTGTGGGCCATCTGGTTCATAGGCAGCCTGGGCTACTATGTCTTCTCTCTGGGCTCGGTCAACCTGGGAGGAAACCAGTATGTCAACCTCTTCCTCGCGGGTAAGCCGTTGGTTGAGGAGTGTGAATTAAGCGATAGGCCGGTATATGATATTCTGATAGTATAGAGCTCCGAGGAAACTTTTGGTTTGTGTTCATTCTTGCACCCCCTTTAGACAAATGCGATAGTGTTTTTTTTTTTCTACGCCAGCTTCAGTTCCTGGGTGAGCGTACCCATGACTAAGGCATTGAGAAAAACTATACAAAAATAGCATTCTTTGCACTGATAGTCTTGTTTGCTGTTACATGTCATTAATGATCACCAGAGGAAACATGAGACTGTTTCAGAAATATTTAAAAATTCCCCGTAGCACCTTTAAGCAAAAGTCTGGATAAAATATAACACATTTTCTTTCATTTTTTTTTTCTTTAAACAACATAAAATATTCAGAAGCTTAATAAACTTGTATGACATTGATAATAAAGAATTGAAATATCCTAAACAAAATAAAAACATTCATTTTAGTGGGCAGCTCAACAAGGTTTTTAGAAACATGTTCACTTTCTGCACATTTCTCTTTTAGTCAAAGTTAAGACCAAGGCATATTTTCAACATTAATACACTTGTCAAATTAAACCATCTGCAAACAAACTAAACAATTCAAATGCAAAATACAAGCAGATTAATGTTTTATAAAGAGTCTAAATAAACAAAGCAGAAAATAATTTACAAACTAGAAGGCAATTTACATACTGTTCCTTCCTAGGTATGTTTCTGTCTATTTTTGTGTGTGTGTGTGTGAAGTGAGCCTGTTTAATCTAATTACTGATCCAGCTCTTCCATTATAAACAAACAAGACATCGTAGCTTAGCAGCCCTGTTTACCAAGTTGAGCAGGATGCAATTTTAAACCTGCCGGGAGAATCAAGGGCTGAAGACACTGTTTTGCAGTGTGTGTGCCATGCATTACAAAACATTATGTTCATCTAGGGTAATATATTAGTTAGGAGAGCTTCATCTTAGATTATATTTGCTCCCCAGTTCGACTTGACTTGTTTACCGTTTTAGGTGACATAGCGGGTAAAATAACTCTATAATAGCTCTATAACTGCTGAGCTAAAAAAGTTTCTCTGTTCATCTTATAGGAAAATAACTGTAATAAACATCCCTTTTGTTAAACAAATCAAAACCTGAGGCACTGCTCGCATGCTGTTTTGAACGTGTGGACAACCATAATCCCCATAGGCAGTATAGAGCACGTTTGGAAAGGAATTTCAGTTGCCGGTTATTTAGGTCCCAAGAGATATAAAGTCTTGGGTGTCAGTGTGTGAGTATCACGATAACCCCCTGACATACAGCTGCTGTGATTGGCTGTCCACAGGTGCAGTGGAGCTCCCCTCTTATCTGGTTGGCTGTTATGCAATGGACCGCATTGGCCGCAAGAAGACCTGTGCCCCAGCTCTGATCCTAGCCGGGATCGCTTGCATGCTCATCATTGTGGTGCCTCCTGTACGTACTGAGTGTGTGTGTGTGTGGATGTGTGTGTGTGTGTGTGTGTGTGTGTGTGTGTGTGTGTGTGTGTGTGTGAGAGTGTGTGTATGTGTGTGTGTGTGTGTGTGTGTGTGTGTGTGTGTGTGTGTGTGTGTAAGACACAGCGATATGGACAGTTTGTGTGTACATAAAAAAGTACTTGTCACATTGCTTGCACACTTATACGCAGCTTAAAAAACATATGTTTTTAAAATTTAAAATTATGAAACATTTTCTATTAGCCCCATGAAAATAAGTTAAACGAATTGAAAAAGTCATGTTTGTAGCAATTTTGTTGCAAACTTTTCATACTTATTTGAACCCCAAATTAGGAGGAAATTCCTCCTTTATGGAATACATTTGACACTACATTAACTTGTTTTTACAATCATCTTTAAGTTTTATAACTTCAAAATACAGTATGTCAAATCCTGATTTCTATCTGCATTGGGAGCATGACGCAGGTGACAGTGTTGCTAAATGTAAGCAGTGTGTGGAGTCTTGTGCCAAGGGGAAATCAAGAAACAGGAAATAGGCCAACAGTCATTTTAAGTGCCATTTTTAAAGTATCATTACTCCTGCACTATCTGTACGGACCCTTAGCACTTAAGTTTTATTTTCTTGACGTTTCTTGCCCTGCTGTTGATCCCTGATATACAAGACGTTCACTTCCCTAGCGTCCATGCTCTATATAATACTGTCTGTGACCTAAGTTAGCACTGTTTACGGTTGGGTTGGCAGACAGCTGGTACGTCATTTTCAAGTCAACATGACCCTTGACTTAGAGAGCTATTCTAAAGAGAGCGGTCAACAAGCAGTGAGCTAACAAGTACCATAGTGGAGACACACTGGAGACGGCAAGACATGCTTCTATTTATTTTTGTTCCCGTGGTTGTCGCTAAAATCTTGTGACATCATTTCTACCCCTCAGTCCACTTGTTCTCCTAACTTCACAGCGTCACTACTAACTCTACTACTGCTGTTTTTATTTTGAACAAAGCCATCAACCATATCTTGTTTGAGTGTGCTGTCACTTTTCAGCAAACTAGGCCATGCATGGTCACGCTTTGTGTATGCTGTGTAGATTTTTCAGAACATCTTTGACCAATGTGCTCTTCTGCTCTGGGCTTGAGTTTTTGTAATAGTTAATAATATATATATATATATATATATATATATATATATATATATATATATATATATATATATATATATATATATATATATATATATATATATATATATATATATATATATATATATATATAATTTTATTTCTACAAAGTCTTGTCCGTTCAAAATCTCACCTATTAGGCTTAGGACAGGCTGTTTCGAGAAATTTTCCAGTAGCCTACTTTCAAGCAGTTCCCACTGCCTCCTCGTGTGTGAAGTCAGACACCTCTAGTCCTGATCAGTATCAGCAGAGCTAATGTTAGCATCCTCGCCCTCACTCCAAAAAAAAGAGCAGACACTACGTTCACATTAATTACTTAATTAACATAAGTGTTAATTTAAAAAAAATATATAAAATAGCACCTGATACATAAATGAAAAGAGACTGTAGATTAGATTTCTTATTTTTTTGGAATTTCAGGGTGGGTGGGAGGTGCCGTAGTAGGAGAAACCCTTCTCCATAGCTCCATAGTGTATTACAGTAATAGCTCTCTCTGAAGCGAAGTATAAACGTTAGGATTTCTTCTCATTTCAGTGGCTTTACTTTACCCTATCTATTATTCTTTTCAAAATATCACCACTATAACTGTCAAAACAGTATCTATAAATCTACACATTCAATATAAACACATATTCATGCTGCTTGAAAAGAAGTAGATGTGTTGACGTAGTTCCCACGCCACAAAATTGGCTATTATGATGAAGCAGATTAAAAGCAGAGCAACTGATGCTAATGGCAATCATCCCTTTAGTTTATTACACCACTTATGAGGAAATGTGACACGGTTAATGCAAGTCAGCAAGAACAAAATTCACTCCCGGCATCCATAGTGTGCTGCAAGAGAGTCTGTGACCTGGCTTTTGGACTAATAATGGAATCAGTGGGTAAATGAAAAGTCTGAAGGTCAAATAATCAAGTGTATTTTAATGCCTGATGAAATCAGCTGTTATATTAATTAAAGGAGAAGTAAGTGATATGGCCGTTTTCGCTAACTTCCTGTCAGTTAGCAGTCCCCTCCCTCGTCCCTACGTCACCACCACATGAACGTGCAACCGTTTTTGTCAGATAGTGCCGCGATGGAGAGCATCCAGTCATCGTTTACGAGCACAGAGATCCCGCCTCTTTATGCTCTGTCTCCTGATTGGATCAAAACAAGCGGAATACTCAAAATTTGATCTGGCAATTACTGCAAAGTTGAATGACTGGGAGACCTGTGTTATGAACTGCGCATACTGTTTAAGTGATCGCTGAATTCGCTTATTAACAAAACAATATCACTTAATTGTCCTTTAACAGGGTAATGGTTTTAACATCGGTGCACACATTGTTTTGGCCTTGGGGACAAAATGACGTTCAAAAGAGCAACATCAATCGAATGTGTAAGCAAATGACTTCTTTACAAGCACTCTTGTTCTTCCACAGGATATCCAGGTACTGGCCATCATTCTCAGTATGACTGGGAAGTTTGCCATCGCCATTGCCTTTGGTCTGATCTACCTGTACACCTGTGAACTCTACCCAACCATCATCAGGTTAGAGCAAACACAATCCACATACATGAAGCTCATTGAAAATCAACATAAAAAATCTGGACTAGAATCTACACTCAACAAAAATATAAACGCAACACTTTTGTTTTTGCTCCCATTTTTCATGAGATGGACTTAAAGATCTAAAATTCATTCCAGATACACAATTGTACCATTTCTCTCAAACATTGTTCACAAATCTGTCTACATGTGTGATAGTGAGCACTTCTGCTTTGCTGAGATAATCCATCCCACCTCACAGGTGTGAAACATCAAGATGCTGATTTGACATCATGATTAGTGCACAGGTGTGCCTTAGACTGTCCACAATAAAAGGCCACCCTGAAATGTGCAGTTTTGTCTCACAGCAAAATGCCACAGATGCCACAAGCATTGAGGGAGCGTGCAATTGGCATGCTGACAGCAGGAATGTCAACCAGATCTGTTGCTCGTGCATTGAATGTTCATTTCTCCACCATAAGCCGTCTCCAGCAACATCGCACAGCCATTGAAGAGGAGTGGACCAACATTCCACAGGCCACAATTGACAATCTGATAAACTCTATGCGAAGAAGATGTGTTGCACTGCATGAGGCACATGGTGGTCACACCAGATACTGACTGGTTCTGAGTCCCCAGACCCCCAATAAAGCAAAAAAAATGCACATTTCAGAGTGGCCTTTTATTGTGGACAGTCTAAGGCACACCTGTGCACTAATCATGATGTCAGATCAGCATCTTGATGTGGCACACCTGTGAGGTGGGATGGATTATCTCAGCAAAGCAGAAGTGCTCACTATCACACATTTAGACAGATTTGTGAACAATGTTTGAGAGAAATGGTACAATTGTGTATCTGGAATGAATTTTAGATCTTTAAGTCCATCTCATGAAAAATGGGAGCAAAAACAAAAGTGTTGCGTTTATATTTTTGTTGAGTGTAGATATTTTTGTATAAATATATTTAAAAAAATGGTTACCTCAATTTATCTGGCAGTTCAGCTCATACAAACCCCAAAGAAAGAACATGTCTAATTTCTTCCAAAATATATATATATATATTTTTTAGAAATGTTGAAGATACAGTTTCATGTTCATATTGGTGGTGGTATAGGCTCTCTAATGATGCTGATTATGTGTATTTATGATCTCCCTACAGATCTCTGGCAGTGGGTAGTGGTAGCATGATGTGTCGTGTTGGCAGTGTTGTGGCGCCTTTCTGTGTCTACCTGGCTGATGTCTGGGTCTACCTACCTCAGGTATACATCTTCTCTTTACACCATATACATTTAATAATATTAAAGGAATAGTTTAACATTTTACATTTTTTAGCTTTTTGCCTCACTCTTCCTCTCAAGAAAAGGCGACAGAAACCGTTCCTGTAACTGTGGGTGCATTTTTAATGTAGAAATGGTCAAAGGTCTCTCATCCAGGTTAGCTTAGCTCAAACACTGGTAGTCAAGGGGAGCAGGTCAAAATATAAACTTTACAACATCGACCTGTTTATTTACCACGTTATGTTACACTATATATTTTTACACAATATGACATTTTAGAACCAAATACATACGTGACCATAACGGGCACTTCCTGGTTTCTTTCCAAAATGACATTGTGTAAAAATATAGAGCGCAACTTAAGGTAGTGAATCAACAAGTCCCAACAAGCACAGAGCAGCGTTTAGTGATGTTGTAAAGTTTATCGTGACCTGCTCCCCTTGACTACCAGTGTATGAGTGTCTGTCACATTTTTCTTGAGCTGGAGAGTGAGGCAAAAAGCTAAAAATGTTGAACTATTCCTTTAATTAATATTTATTTTCAATCTGATTTTTGTAAAAGCTTATTAAGACATCCAACGTTGACATCATATATTTATTTCTACTATTCTACTATCCCCCCCCCCCACTCCCCCTCCCGCTTCATTCACCCCAACCACCTTGTAGGTCATTGTGGGAATCCTGGCATTTATCATCGGAGTGCTGACGTTGTTGTTGCCGGAGACCCTGGGCAAACCCCTCACCACCACCCTGGAAGAGGCTGAAGCTCTGGGACGTGAGCCCAGCAGGAAGCCCTCAGAACGGGGCAATAGAGAGGAGCAGAATGGCTTGGAGCAGAATGGCTTGGAGATGAATCAACATTAAAGCCAAGGCCTTGAGTTGTTGCTTCAATGACGGAAAACCTGAGAGATGGAGAGAAGCTTTGGGGGGGAGGTGTGTGTGTGTGTGTGTGTGTGTGTGTGTGTGTGTGTGTGTGTGTGTGTGTGTGTGTGAAAATGAAGGAGGCCACCAAAAACTCATACAGTGACGTCATCGATTTATTTGGATTTTTGGGAACGAATATCAGGGAAACAACAAGCAAGTTTGTTGACATTTTGCACTAGAAAGTGATCAACAGGACTCCTGGGTCGTACAGATTATGTTGATTTAACAATCTGTCCCAGTAGTCCAGGAATGATGGAGAAAATCACGGTTCTATGTGTGTGTGTGTGTGTGTGTGTGTGTGTGTGTGTGTGTGTACGAGTGTTGGATATCTCCAAGACCAAGGACACTTTGAGGATATTGAAGTTTTTTTTTAGTCTAAGACAACTTCAGTTATTTTTGTAGTTTGGATAATTTTATAAGTAGGTTCAGATAAATTCTCCAAAACATTTAATTTGGAGGAAAAATAACCCAGCACACAGGGAAAACTGTCACACAGATCACACATGCACAATAGGTCAATGTTCAACAAAAACATGTGACAGATGTTTACAATGGAAAGTATGGGTAATAATTGTACTTCTTGCCTTTGTTTTGTCTTTCAAAAAAGTTCAACTATCTCGGGTATTGAACTCTGAAAATAACTTCGCTACAAAGTTGTTTATGGTACTGACAGCCACAACTAGCACACATATGTAGGACCCAGTTTGTAATAAACAGGATTTCCCCATTGCATTGGTGATAAAGTTACCCCTTTGAAATGGAAATGAAGTGCAGGCCATAGCTTTTTTGAAAACATTATGTTCCATAAAAGTATTACAGGTGCAAACATTTTCTTGACACACGGTGACATGTATTTAATATACATGATCCGAACAATAGATAGATTGATAGATTTTTTTATTCTTAAAGTAGGCCTATAACAAAAATTGCTTTATGTTAATTTTAGAGAAACCTTTTATCATTTTCAACTCTTGTTTTCTAATCTCAGGGCATCCACTGTGAAATGATCCTAATCCTACCATTCACGTGTACACTCACTTTGACAGTATGCTCTTCTGAAAGATGGCATTGCTACCTAGAGAGTGTGTGTTTGCGTGTGTGTGTGTGTGTGTGTGTGTGTGTTTGTGTGTGTGTGTGTGTGTGTGTGTGTGCCTGCCTGTGCTTGTGTTAGAAAGTAAGTAAGAATAGGTATCTTATTTTTCTACATGCTCTTTCTATGTATGCAATCTACATGCTGGACATAGTGAAGGAAATGTATGTATAGTAATTCATTATAATGTGTTCATGTAGCTATATGTGGGCTCCAGTGGTGTGGACCAAGGGCAGGAGTGAACAAGCATGTTTTGGTTTCATATGGAACTAATAGTGAGGTGCTTAAAATGTTAAAAAGAAAGATGGCGTCTGATCACAGGTAATGGAAGTACTCGGGTTTCTTCTGAACAGTTTTTACAATTAACAGTATTAAACGTGTCTTTTGTTAGTGTTATTTTTATTGCATCATGGGAATAAAATAAATATGATGTCGAGCACCGTTCTCTTCATTTCTACAGCACACTTTGAATTCTGTCTTGTTTGTATGCATCTGCTGTAACACCTGTAGTTATTCAGTGATCCTGAGAAAAAAAAACTTGATTTGATAAATATGCTTGTTCGCTTGTTTAAAAAAACACTCTCCTTCCCGTCCCTCCCTCCCTCTCTCTCTCTCTCTCTGGTTGTCAAACAGAAGGGTTCAAGCGGGTTCAGGAAAACTAGAGGGAATCTATTTTGGTGATTCAGGGAATATAGAGCAGCTCTAGGAACAGCACCCCTGTCACTTACAGCTTCCTATTCGCCGGGGGGAGAGGAGGTCCGTCTGTCTCACTGCCAGCTCCCCTCTGCACCACCCAGCACATCAACCAACCCTCTGTCTTCAACTGGGGAGGAGAAAAACTCTCCAGATGTGTGACCAGTGTATATGAGTGTGTGTGTGTGTGTGTGTGTGTATGTGTGTGTGTGCGTGTGTTTGCGTGAGAGGAAAAGCCAATGGTGTGCTGTTAAAGGTGCACTATGTAACGTTGGGTGTGTCACAGAAGTGAACATTTTCTAACGTATATTCTCAAAACTGAGTAAACAAACTTTTCTCACAGGAAAACGGGATCCCTTAAACACTGTTTGAAGTAAGAAAGCTACCATAAAAGTTACTGTATCAATGTTTAATGATGTAATTATTCAATACTTACATGTATATGTTTACGTGAGTAAATATGTTTTGTGAACTCACTGCCGGCTCTGCAAATGTAATCAAACCCCCCCTCCCTTGAAAATGCATAGTGCACCTTTAACAGACAGGCTGCTAATATAAATTTACAGTTCTGTCCTGAAACTAGTTGTTTTTATTGAACAGAGATTATGTGTGCTTTTTTAGATTTTTTTTTTCTTCAAAAAATTCAGAACTCACCTCTTCTTTCTTCCTCTTTTCAGTAGTCAGACCACTAGAATAGTTTAAACTTGTTTTTTGCTTGACATATGCAAATGGTTGCTTTCACTCAAAGTAAGTGACAGTGGCCAGAAAAAGCAGAAAGAGTCATATTCATGGGTTGCCAGGTTTAAGAGAAAGAGCTGTATATGGTTTTAGGCAAAAATAACAACACTACTGTGCCAACACAGCTTGTGCCATCAAAACTGCATTAAATATGTAGACATTTTGAAAGGACAGGATGCAACAACAAGTGCAAGTAGAGAAGGCAACACAGCTGACAAGCGGAAAACAGGGGAGGCATTTCCTACTTGTTTTGTCATATGAGAGGGGATGGGCAATGCTGTTATGACTGGAGCAGGCAAGGTAATCTCACAACGCAGCAGCAAGAGGCAAGGGAAAGTGGATCTGAGGTATAGCAATGGACAGGCAGGGAAGAGCGAGAGAGCTACACAACATGTGCTCGAGGCTGCTCTCTTAAAGGCTGCATTCCAAATCGCATACTCTTTCTTTTTTCTATTCTACATACTACATCTGACCATAAAACTAATCTAGTTAGGATACAGTAGGCATACACTTGGGACACACTTTCAGTTATTTATTTCATCATAACATTGCACCTTGATCTTGCCTCTTGCTTTTAAATCCGTTGCCGTCCTGTTTGCTTTCATATGGAGGCTCCGTCGTGTGACGTCACTTCCGGTGCGCACAGGATTGTGGGTCAGAATCGCCCAAATATGATGCTGTTTTCAACACTAAAAATCTCTGCCAGATTTAGTAAACATCTGGCCACAAGAATGGAGACATCCTAAATATTTTTTCTACCATACTAAATAGCAGATATTGGAACGCAGGGTTAGTCACTGCCTTTGGATCCGGTGTGTGTTGCATCATGGGAGATTTCCAGCAGGTTGAGGATGTGGAAGGCTTACACCAGCGTTCCAGATGATGGTTGAAGAAGTAGCTACTTCTTGATGCACATTTTCCACACCAAATAAAATATATATATAAAAAAAGTTGAAGCCGAGCCAATAGCTGCAATAGTTAAGAGGACATTTATTTTTGAAGACTGTAAGATGATGGACTGCATTAGTTGTTGTTAACCAGTTTTCAGCTGCTGATATAACCCATTCTAGACACCTCTTAAAATGCCAAGATTAGTTCCGTAGCCGCCAGAAAACCAAAGATACAACGTTTTATTTTTTTTTTATCTTTCCTTCCTGAGAATCTTATCTGGAATGCAAATGAATACAAAATAATAAATTAAAAACTGGCAAAAAAGAAAAGAATTAAAGACAGAAGGAAAACACTGAAGACAAACCGGTACAATGAACAGGTATACAGACAACGGAGATGAATGGATGGTAGAGTGAAATACTTATAGAAGATGACAGTCAGATATTAGCTTATGGTTACTGTTTCTCTGGATGGTTTTGACAAGAGTGATGAAAAAAAACAAAATCACACACTCAATAGCTGCAGGAAAATGTTCTAAAACTATTTTTTTTGTGATGATCGGCAACACTTCACACAACTGAGAATATTTTTGAAACCCCGTTTAACAGTAAGACAAGCCTGTTAGACATTAAAAGGCAAAACATTTTTGTATCCAGTTCTGTGAGCAAGTCCCTCATTTTTGCGGCTGAATTTCAGGGAGAAGTCACCTCGGAAAAAAAGTGCAGTATATTCATACAGTTTTGTAATGCATCGCAGTAGAAACACTGGTATTTGGCAAACTCAAACGTTTAAACTTTGGATTTGAACAAACTATACGCACCATAAATGCTTCTTTTGTTTTTAGACTCCAGCCTATATTCTCAGCAAATGGCCAGTTCCAAACAATAAATCTATGCTAAAATGCACTGCTGGTTTTGGTCAAACTCAATCATTCATGCACACAATAGTTGGAATTCTCTGAATTCATAATAGAGTGCTTACTGTTTAACCCTCATTTGTACCTTATATAATATCTTAACAAAATGTCATAAACCACCAATACTATAACAACTGTCTTGGCACAACTTCACCAGCTGTGCATGGAGGTTCCTGTCAGAACTTTTAGCAAGATTTGGCACTTACAACAGTTCTAGACAAACTAATATACAAAATAGGGCTTTTGGTACTTGTTCTGGTTGTGGATACCATTTCCCATTCCAGCTTTTAGGATATGAACCCTTTTCATAAAGTATGAACTATGGTCTATGTCTCTGAAGGCCTCTCCTACAGTAAACAACCCCGGCGACCAATGTGTACAATATTTTCCCAACAGCACATTTTTAGCTAGCCACATCTTGTGCTAATCTCTCCTGGAGATAACAGCAATGATGTTTTTTTTTGTTCTTTTGCATAAACAAACCCAAAAAACACAAGCTCAAATTAAAAGCCAAACTTGAGTCACGCAAATTGAGCTGAACGTTACTTGCCATTTGTCCTTGGTCAATTTTTTTTTAAATAGAAGATGTTGTCCTTTCCGATGACTCAACCCTGTCTATTAGTCTTCAGTGCTGAGCCTGTCATGATAGGAGTCTTCTGCTGAATGTAGCCTGTGTGCAACACTGGCATCCTCCGGATCCACACAGCCCCTTAACACACACCTCACTTTACTTAAGGGAATGCGGAAAGACATCTAAGGGGTACGCTCCCCCCGTTTTGCCAACAGGCGACTTCCAGCTATGTCGAGCCAATTCTTTAACCGATCAGTTTATTTCTTTGGCTTACATAACACTGTTCATCGAAAAACAGGTTGTCCTCAGGGATGGACCAACCAGCTGTTAGCATCCTCCAGGTCTGTGTCCATCTCCTCGTCCTCTTCCAGGGGCTCGGGGGTTCGGAGGGCCAGCTCTCGGAGGAAGGCTGGGGAGTGGGCTGTGGGCTGGGACACTGACTTGAGGCCGATCTTCTTCTTGGTGAGGTGGAACTGGTCGCGGATGAAGTTGTAGAACTGGTACTCGAAGCGCATGCGGTGGTACAGCACCTGCAGAGCCTCCAGGGTAGGGGTGTGTTTACGCACCGTGCCCGTCATGTTACCCATCTTCCTGTAGTCTGCATGGGACAAAAAAACAGGATTCCGATATAAGAATAAGACTTCATCAAGATTACACCGTGCTTGAGAAAAAATACATTTGCCACACTTTGATTCTTGATGGGAACAACAGCTACAATTGTGATGTTTTTTGACATATGAAACAATACATTTGAACATTAGCACACCCACCGGGGCTCTTGTAGATGTTGAGTACTCCGGTGAAGTAATGAGGTAAGAGCCTCTCTAACAGGAGCAGAACATCCTCCAGCTCCTCCAGGATACCAACCAGCAGGTAGTTCTCCACAACATTCTGCTTGGCCCGCTCCAGGGCCCACACTCCTGGCTCCCTGGTGGAGAGAGAGAGAGAGAGAGAGAGAGAGCCAGAGAGAGAGAGAGAGAGAGAGAGAGAGAGGGAGAGAGAGAGAGAGAGAGAGAGAGGAGAGAGAGAGAGAGAGAGAGAGAGAGAGAGAGAGAGAGAGAGAGAGGGAGAGAGAGAGAGAGATGAAGAGTCACCGATAAAAACACAAAGACAGCAAAACAAAACAATATCCAGTAACACTTAAGGGTACATTAATTAACTGTTACTTAATGCTATGCTTTATGTGCATTAAGTAAGCATATTAACTAACCGTTATGCTTAACAAAGTATTAGTTAACTTAAAATTGTTAATGTGCAACCAAGCATTTACTCACCATTAATAACTAAGAATTAAAAGTTACTTAATACTTAATAAGCATCTACTAACCGTTAATAGCATCAAATAAGCATTAAGTAAAAGTGAATTAATGTCAACTTATTTTAAAGTGTTACCAAATATCCCTATGAAAATCATAAATTGTGAAGTGTCTGTAAATATACCTGCATTGAGGATGCTGTCCACAGAAGTAGGGAATGATGTAGAAAACCCTGGGGTTGGAGCACTCGGGGTAATTCTCTAGAATGCACACGTTGATATCCTGAAAAACACACGCAAAACAGTCCTTTTAATTCTACACAGTACTCTTCTTTTTGTGGTTTTTCATCCGACTTGCAGCAGAGGAATCTCAAACAGACTTGTAGAGAGGTGTTGCTGCCACTAGATGGAGCCCTCCACCAGCACTGCCGTGGACCTCTTGTTCCTTGATAGTCATCCTCTGAGAAGCCTATATAAGTGCAATGCAAAACCACATTCTGAGCACAAGAGACACGCACTGCCCCTTTCACCTCAGCTGCTCTCAGGGGCTGAGGTGTCAAGCACAAATAGATTCAGGCTCTCCCCCCTTGAGAAGTAAAGTTATGCCATATAAATTGGAATTACCAGCATCTTCTAGCTGTATAATTCAGATAGAACCCATTGGCATGATGCAGGGTTTTGAACTTTTCCTAACATTCCGTGTCGTGTTTGTCCGAAATAACGTGGCGGTTGCATCAGCTATGGGAAACCGTGTGTAACCCAGCTCAATGTCTCAATGTGGGAGCCATTAAGTAATGAAAGGAAAAGAGAGAAAAACACACAGGAAAGATTAAAAACACACATGCAGGAGTGAAGCTGGCCAGCCTCTGAGTGCTGTGGAAGTCGTAGTCAAATCCATGTCAGGTGACGTAAGCCCTACGGATGGCAACATGTCCCGAGCAACAAAACCCTCTACTGAAGCATTACTCACTAAAAACACACACACACAAATACACATGCATGCGCTCAAACACACACACGTCACTTTTAGGGTAATTACATAGACAATCATTTCCTGGTGTTGATTTACCCATAATCCTAACAAGTACTTACTCACTAATCAACTAGTCTTAAAAGTGTCCCTGAAAGTAAAAAAAAAAATTATACCAAACCCACCACACACACACACACACACACTCACACGCAGATGTGCCACATGCACACACAAACACGGTACCAGGCTACATGCACGAGGCAAAAGGTGTTGACAGGCCTGTTGAATAAAACAGAACGAGATCTGTGGAAGCAAATTGAAAGTGTAATGATTGCGTCAAAGCCGGCCCTCTAAGATCTATTCATCGCATCAGTCGGTAATGGCTGATTTAAACAGAGCAATTTGTCAAAGTCAACACTGCGGCCAACAAGCTCCATCACAGAGATTAAGTTGGGTCAGACAGGACCGCAGGCTCCAGACCTTCACTGATGTTGTAGTATTCTATTGAGCATGAGATATGATAGGAGTGAACACAGAAAGAGGCAGGAAAGCATGTGCACACTATATACAGTAAGCCTGGATTGTATGCTTTTTAAATTGTAAATGGACTATACATATATAGCGCTTTTCCCTGGTTTTACACAGACCCAAAGCGCTTTACATTGTTATGTACACATTCACCCAATCAATCACACATTCATACACTGTTAGCAGCAGCTACCACGCAGGGCAAGCTAACTATCAGGGACATTTTGACAAGTGGCGGGGAGGCGGGGGATCGAACCACAAACCCTGCAACCCAGTGGACGACCGCCCTACCCGCAGCCACCCACAGTTACACAGGTAAAAGCTCCAGCTGTTCTTACTCTTTTTGGCTGTAAAGATTATTGCCCAGCCAAAATGGATAGACTATTGCATGTCATGTAACTTTATTTAATCAAAGGGCAGGCAAGGAGGAAAAATGATATATAGGAAAATGATATATACACATAGGATGAAACATTAAAAAGAGTTGTTTGATCCATATCACAGATCTAAAAGCGTTTCATCTTTATTCTTCTCAAGCATCCTAACGAGGTAGCCCTGCCAGGAAGAGTGTGGAGGTCTACATGCATAAACTAGCATCACATCAATTATGCAATTGGTCAGTTTCTTTTAATTTTTTCTTTTTCTCTTTCAGGTGAATACTATGGCGCAATTGTGCCTCTGATTCATCAAGCAAGCGGCTGCAGGGGCTTGTTTGAACTTCATGACCCTATGCACACTGGGAATATATAAGACTCATGGTGATCAGTGAAGCAAACCACTGGAAAGCTCTTCAAAGAAACCACAGCATAAACCCCGGAGGAGGAACCTTTAAAGAAAGAAGAACTTTAGAAGTTCAGTATTGTCGGTGTGTCCGGGGTCGTGTGTCCGGAACTTTGGTATCATTTTTCCCACTGCTTTTTCTTTGATCAGTAGTTTGAAAAATAATTAGTTATTTCCTGAGAAAAGGACGAGAGAGTCTGTACACACACACACACACACACACACACACACACACACACACACACACACACACACACACACACACACACACACACACACACACACACACACACAGTGTTATTAACTTTGAGTACACATCTCCTTGGCCCACAGTAGCTACTACTGTTTCCTATCTGTGAGGAGTTTTTTTTACATTATCTCGAATCAAAATGCAACAAAGCACAAAAGCTCCCAAAAAATGTCTTACGGACCGACTTAGAAGCAGTATAATTGAGAGAAGGCAAGTGAAAGCCAGAGACAACAGAAAACAGAGAAAAGGTAAGTGACATGTGTGATGCTGTGCACAGACTGACACACATGGCTTGCTGCCAGGACGTCCCTCCACCACTTTGAGCCTTACGCCTCAACATTAAAGGGACCTCTGGGAATCCAGCCACAACCCATTTATATACAATTATTCACAATCAAATACGGGCAGCACACACGCACACACACACACACACACACACAGACACACACACACACACACACGACACACACACACACACCATGGACAATACGCACTCTCTTTATGGAACCCATTAGTATTTCCAAGAGAGCTCCTGTGTGCACACTCAGGCTCATTGTTTCTATTCTCACTATGGATTAGGGCACTGAGCAGAAACGGAAACCGAAGCAAAACAGGCCCTAATCTCTACAACTGCTTCCCATTTGACTGGATAGAATGTATGGATGAATGAAGTTAGGAGTAATTGATGATGTCAACCATTCCCATGGGACAATTTTTGACTCCAAAAAATGCAGGGAGCATGGGAGCAACACACTTGGCTCAAATCACATTTAAACCTGCATTTAGACATTCTATTGCCACTTTGGGGGCTATCTGTTTTATTTTTGTTTGTATCCGATTTTTTGGTCTCCACCAACATCAAGTCGCTAACTTTGTCCATCTGCAATTTGGCTAATAGTGGGGTAGTGTACAGTTGGCTTTTTCATTGAAAACAGTAAAACAGTTACTTCTTAGGACCCAAGAGAACAAGGTGAATCAAATGTGGCTGAAAGATGCTAAAAAGCTCGGTAGAACAGAGGGGAACTGCAGGATTAGTCTAGATGATAATTATCCTTTGGTTCAGGGGCCGAAAATGGTCAATATCGTAAAGTAAGTTTATACAAGGAGTTTGTGGCTTCCATCTATGCAACACCTTTTACATGCCGCTACTGTTAATATAAAACACATTCATTATCGCTACTTTGAACTAATCGTTCTTAGCATTTGTTGACAGCAATGCCAGATGTGTGGGGCCAACTGCATCCAGGTGATACCGAAAACTGTCAGATAAGAAATCTATCCAAAAATGACATGAATCTACACCTTGATGTCTAATAAAAAAAAAACATATTCTTACGTAGACAACACCTGATGGATGTGACCAGCAAGCTTCAATGTGTCTGTTGCACCTGAGGCAATCAACCCTGTGTGACTGGCACAGCACGTTACTGTTTTTTTAATGTCAAGGCATGCTGTAGCACGACTGTTAAAGCCTCTGTCATAATGTATGTGACAGTTTAAATGTCAGACTAATTAAGATTGCACAATTTTAAATTTTTTGGGCCGTGGGAATCTCTCCTGATCAAACCTGTACCGTGAGAAACTAATCTGAGTCCTCAGGAGTTCAGTTGAGAAACTCAAATGACACGTGTTTGTTACGCACACTCAAATGAACATTGACATATTCTCACACACAAACACACACACCTCTGAATTGATCATTTTCGTATGCGCTTCACAAATACACACACACTCGTTTATGTAAGTCAACTAAAATAATATGACCGGATGAAAATGAGGTGGATTTTTAAAACCCACACAAATGTCATAATGTGCTGTAAGTCCTAAGTGACAGTCCGCGCATGTGCTCCGTACCATGTGTGTACACTGCATTCAAGGGTCCAGCCAGTGTGTGCCTTTGCACACACACACACACACACACACACACACACACACACACACACACACACACACACACACACACACACACACACACACACACACACAGACACACACACACAGTGCATGTGTGTGTAAAAATGGGTGTGGGGACTGACGGAAAAATCCAAGCCGACCACAGGAATGTCTCAGTAACACGTGCATCAGGTTCCCTCGTCCCCTGCTAGCTAACTGACAGTGTTCTTTCATTGACACTTCTCATACACACCCGGCGCGGGGCAGGCAGGGCTAATGCACACTAGGCAGGGGATCTAAAGCATGTTGACATAGCAGGCCACTGGCTGATACATGCACAGATATTTGAAAACACTATACTTGTGAGGACATTCATGCCTAGGCCTCAAATCTGGACAAATCTATTCAGACTTGTTTCGGATATCAACATTGAACGGAAATAACTATTTTAAAAGTCGATATTTCGCAGAAGTATGCTGCCTTGACAATTTGTCAGGTGGAGCCCTGTCCAGAGACCCAGGTATAAAAAGGTGGACAGCTGCTTCCAACTCAAGCTCATAGAAGCCTATGGCTCCACTATACAAACCAGCTACTATTTATACTACTTTATCATTAGTTTTGAGTCTGTCTGTGAATTTATGTCTAGATTCCTAAATTAATACTTTTTTTACTGTTATTGTTATTTTTTGTGAGGTTCAGCACATTTTGCAGCGTACACAGCAGTCTTGCAACTGCAGCCTACAGCAATATACAGAAGCTAGTGTGGCGAATGCTTGTAGACACTGTTTATAGGTATGATTTAGCACATAACTGTAAGCAGTTTTTTAATGATTAGGCAAGTTAGGCTGTCGTTGCTAACAAGCGCAGTCAGTGCAAAAGAAATATTACCAACAGCAGCAAGGCAAAGGAGTAAGAAAAGAAAGCAAAGCAAAACAACAGCTATAAATATTGCTTTTGTAAAGTGGTGCCATCTTAGAGACACTTCTACGCCTATTCATCATATCTGTTCAATGGAATGAGTTGAATGGGAGTCAGGTTAAGTGAACAAGACAAACAATACACTGAGTGACTCAAAGAAACAAACAAAAACATTTAGACTTTTCTTGACTCAAACAAAGAGAGTTGGCCGCAACAGAAATGTCATCACTTTGGAAAATGTTAGTCAGTTTTACAGTAAACCATGTTAAGGACTCTTGGTCCTCATAAGGAAAAAGTGTAAACACACACACACACACACACACACACACTCACACACGCACACAGGTAAGCCAATCTACATCAACACAGCCCCCCTTAACTGCAGCGAGGGGCCCCCGTGGTCTGCATACTTTAATAACTCAACTCACATGGTCCAAAACTCCAGGGGAAAGCAGTGCAATACTTAATTACACCCAGTCAGGCTCAAGCCAGAATGACATTCACTCTGCTGTTAGCCTCTCAGTATGAGCCTTGTTAGCTCTAAGGGTCTCAGACAGTACAGATGAGTGTGTGAGCGATGGCTGACAGTGTACCTGGGTTTGTACCTGGAGATTTATTTGCCTTCAAATCCAGAACAAGCACTGATTTAATAATGGGTTTGTCCTCCTCTTAAAGCCAACATATTTTCGCCTACCTCCTCCCCTAATCCCAAATGTAGTTGTTTGTGTTACTTACCAACTTCACATTAGACCCAAGTCTTCCCTGCTGATTGTACCATAATGGTTGTCATAAAGTCAAACTGTATTTAAGAAGCTTCTCAACTGGGTAAAAAATCCAGAGATAAAAAAAAGGCGACTTGAACATAATGCTCCAAATGGCATGCCGTGAAGTATGAGATGCGTCGCCTTAAGCAAGGTGCTGCATGGGTAAAGACTTCTGCAGGGCACATGTATTATTACGGAGTTTTCTTTTTTCTTCATGTGTTTATACTAAAACCAGGTCTCTAATTGGAATCATAATCAGGTTTAAATATTGGGTTAGCGTCAGTCTGCCTTCATTCCTCCCTCCAGCAACACCATGTGTAGAACATCTTCAAAGAGTGTGGTTTTACTTTTATTTATGTCTGTATGGGATAAATGTTCCACATTGAAATTTAAGCAAGATAATGTTTGTCTTAAGATAATAACAAAAAGAGATCTCCAATAAGAGAAAACAGTCATCTGGCTGACGTGGGAATCTGCTATGTATCAGTTATTTAATGAATGAATGGATACAGAAATCTCTTTTGATATGTTTGATATGTGTCTTTATATACATTTTGCACAGCAGTATCATTACTCTTTCTCTGTAAAGAAAGCAGGCCTCTGTAATTACTGTACATTAAGGTCATACCAGGAGAAAAAATTGGTTGATGAAATTTCATTTCATGTCTCGACTTAGCGTCTGGTTATCTAACCACCTGGAAACAGTACAAAAACTGATTTAAAGCTCTGAACTCAGTCATTAAATACCTGTGCAGCTATGTGAAATACTGCACACACATTCATATTTCAAACCCTTAACAATTTGACATACAGTAAATGTCCTAGGCTTGTGGGTGCTGGGGGCCACAATGAAAGGCAGGTAGAGGAGAAGAAAGCTCAATAGTTCAGTATTTGTTTCAATCTAAATCAGACCGCTATAAAGGTTCTCTACATGGAGCACTGTATGGTTCCCTTGGCACAGGAGCAACAACATGTGGTACCCTTCCCTAAAGCTAGAAACTTAATAAACAAGGGACTTGGTCAGGTCATCTTCGACCCAAATATGAAGCAATGTTATGGCCGAGGATGCGCTGCTTTTATGTGGAAAGAAAAAGGCGACCGAAGCTAGCTCAAACCACACATACTGATAATAAATTCCTCCTTTGCCATCTTGAAGGCAGGTGCAAAGCTTTGGCTATAAAAGAAAAACAGATAATTAATGGTCAGGCCTGACATGCCTGAATGACCGCAGTTTCAGAGTCTAGCAAAGAGACAGAAATAGTTTTTCGTAGTGCACCTCACATTTACATGTACGTATTAAAGCTGTAGTGTGTAACTTTTCCACATAAATGCATGTCAGTTACATTCAAGCCATCGCCATATGAGTAAACACAAAGTTGATTAAGCCTAACAGCTCCACAAAACCTTTCTCTGTATTTCTCAGTATGGCAGCGTTTACAAACTGGTGTCACCCCCCCGACACTGGCGCAGGAGCTCAAGGGGCTTCCAAGAAATGTTTCAGTTGTTTATTGTACCGCTAAGAAAAAACCTGAAAGTACAGCAGAAGGGATAAAATTCCATGTGCAATTACCGAAGGCTTACCTCATAGATGCACCTGTTGCATCTATGAGCAATGTGCATGTTGCATGTGTTGTTGCAATTACTCAGACTTACTCACAGGGGCAACAGAAGTTACACACTATAGCTTTAAGCAGGTAACAGACTAATATCAGTAGAAATGTCTATCTAGTTTTCATTTGCAGATCATTACATTTCTTATAACAGCATCTTAAAAAGCCACAACGCCCAGACAATCTGTGCATCTAATAACATAACACAACAACATTAACAATCAATATTAGACACACTGACCAACTCCATGACAAAAAAACATGGAATACAGCTTGAAGCATTTACTGTAGTGTGTATAGCTGTCAATCATGTACATGTATGCTCAAGGGCACAGCTTAGAGACACTGATTAACTGCTGCTCTCTCACCAGGTATCTCTCGTCATCCTTCATGCCTGGAGTGCGTATCAGGTGGTTCTGCTCCCCCCTCCAGTCCCCAAAACGACGGAAGAAGTAGTTGGACAGGAAGCGGTTGATGGGGTCCCGGATTATGTTGATATAGACGGGCTGCTCTATTCTAAACCTTAAAAAAAAATTTTAAACATATTTTAATTAGGGCTGTCAAATGAACGCGTTAATTTCGATTAATTAATCACAGAAAGATTAACGCGATTAAACAAATTAACGCAGATTAATCACACTTCTATATTGCCCTTTGACCCGGTGCATAAGAGGTGAGGCGATAGCGGAGCTGCACTTGTAGCTTGGGGACACGGCCCGCACGGGATTAAAGAGTAAAGAAGAAGAAGCAGGGGAAAGGGATGTGTTATGGGCTGCTCCGGGCACATAAGCATGAAGGTAGGAATACGTCTTGTGTTATTCTCCGCAGTGTCTGTGCATTATTGATTTAGTGGGTGCCTAATTAACAAGTAGGTTTAAAACAGTATCTCTCAATCTTCCTCCGTGTCTCACTTTACTTTGCTAGCTGCGATCGGCACCCGTCCCCTCTCACTCTTCCTAGCATATGCCTGTCTTTTTTCCTCCTTTGTGTGTGTGTGTGTGTGTGTGTGTGTGTGTGTGTGTGTGTGTGTGTGTGTGTGTGTGTGTGTGTGTGTGTGTCTGTGTGTCTGTGTGTGTCTATATTTTTGGCTATGAGTAGGCCGGTGAATGAGTCGGCATAGGCTATGCGCACCGCACCTGTGGCAGTGCAGCGTTGTCTGTTGTGGGAGATAGACAGTCGTCATTTAGCCTGCTTGTTTTATTTTGAGAGGAGGAGACAGAAGTTACGAGAGATGGGGGGAGAGAGAGAGAGCGAGAGAGAGAGAGAGAGAGAGAGAAAGAGACGAACGGTAGCCTACAGTTGTTTATAAACAGGCATAAAAGTGTCATATAAGTATGTGATTAATTTAGATTAATTAATCACATAGTCTGTAATTAATTAGATACATTTTTTTAATCGCTTGACAGCCCTAATTTTAATATCAAATGTATTTTCCAACTGTTTTTTGTGAAAGCATCATTGTTGTGTACACTGCACTGCGCACCACTGTACCTGGTGAAGTTGAGGAAGTGAACATGCCGCGTGAAGAGGAACGGCTGAGGGATATTACTGATGTTCTTCATGAGATCCACCTGAAAAAATAAAATAAAAACGAAACACACACACACAGAGATTAAAAGAGTGTCACATAATGAATAAGTGTATCTGCCTTAAATATGGGCAAACACGCATTTGTTTTGTTAAAGGTACAGTGTGTAATTTGAATTCATTTTGGCGCCATCTAGTGGTGAAAGTTCTAGATTGCATTGATGCGTCCATTTGGAATGTATGATATAAAAAACGCATAAAGCTGTTTAATTTTCCCGACTACTGTAGAAACATGGTGGTGCAACATGGCGGCATCCGTTGAGGGCACCCTGCTCATATACATTACAACACTTATTCTCAGGTAGGTATATGCAGGTTATTTTCAAGCGATTATACACTAATTAAACCATACTTGTGAATATTATATTCCCTGAACAGACTACACCTTTAATGGGCGATAAACCAAAGTATTTGCAAGATCCTGACACTTTAGAGAGTCTTCTACAGTGTAACGTACACTGATAGAAGCTTCCTTGTAAACTAAATGAAGACTAAAAGGTATTGTCAAGCAGAACCAAGAACTCCCATCCCAAGTGGTTTATTGTTTGACTGAGTGCATTACCCATGGACAAGATGCACTTGGCCTGTCTGTGTATTTATCTGGCTTTGGGTCCACCATTGATTCGATTTGCAGAAACTTCCTTCACAGACTGACCTCACCACAATGTCAACTTCCGCCTTGACTGTACAAAGTACTATCATTGTTTTGTTCATAAGACATCATTCACCAACCATAGTTAAAGTCATGCCCGGGGAAAGCCAACATTTCTAAAGCAATTATTATTCCAAGCTTCTTCTTCCCCTGCCTCTATGAAAAAAAAGCATTCCAAATACTTTCTAGGTCTGTATGGAAAGTCAGTAGCTCAGTAGTACAGTGGCATAGTAGTATATACAGTGCAGACCCCTTATGTACATGAGCTCTTTGACTAAAGGCCACTCGACTGAAACCTAATTCGTATAGTCATTCTTCAAAAATATCGCTCCATATTGAAATAATTAAACGTTGTGAGACCCAGTTACACACGTAAAAAATAATGGTTATGTCTGTGCACCGGTGGAGCTTATACTATGTGTAATTTAAAAAATAATAAAAAAAAACACGACCCACATAATGACCCTAAGTCATGGCTCTGCTAGTAATAGCCTCAACATTAAGTTTTAGTACGTGTATGGGAGCTGTTAACACTGTGTAAGATGTTAACGCTATATTCAGAGAGCATTGGGAGAGTTATTATCATCAACTGTACGTACTTCAACTTTCTTTTTTCTGTCTTTTGTACATACTGAGAGTACGTGAAGAAGTGCAATACATCAACATTATCATTTCGTTAAATAATCTTCAATATATCAACTCATCCAAGCCTTGACTTGTGTGGATATTTTTTTCCAACTTTGTCCGAATCTCAAGAAAATTTCTCTACAGTATATTTATCCCTGAGTAGACTGGTTCAATTGAGAAGTGTTTCTGGTGGACTTCTGCCATACCTTACAGATTAAGACCAGAAAGTAACAGGCCAGGTCTTACAAGTATCAGTGGTCAGAACACTTTTGAAAATGTCCAGAGGGGTAATGGTCAGGTACTTAGTCGCACAGGGAACTAAACTAGCTTACTTCTAAAAATTCATGTTATTTCTTGAAGTTATTATTATCGTCTTTGACTCTTTTCCCTAATTTTTCCCCCTTTTATCTACCCAATACAGCATGACTTATCCCTCTGTAATGCTGTCCTTGTCTTACTCTACACTGCTGGTCCTTTGGAGAGAGTTTCAGCCATATGTCATATGCCACATCCGTGACACACATTGTCACCAGATGCTTCTTTTCTATTGCGAAGATTATTATCTATTGTAAGAGAAAGCAACGGTTCAATTTGTTTCTGTTGTTGTTTTATGATCCCCAGCTGGATGGTATGCTCCATGTTTGGCATGTATTGCAGAGACAATGATATACAGTATGGTCCCTCATGGGCTTCCCACCAGAGGACATACAAACAAGTGTGCTAATGCAAACACACACATACAAGCAGAAGGGAACCGAAAATTTAACGTTTACATTACTATGACAGGTGGATGTTTATAGCTGCGAGGAACTTTTAAATATTTCTGAAACCGTCTCATTTTTCCTCTGATGATCACATATATCATGTAACTGCAAACGAGACCTTCAGTGCAAGGAATGCTATTTTTATATAGTTTTTCTTAATGCCTTTGTCATGGGAACTCTCACCAAGGAACTACAGCTGGCGTAGTAACAATACTACCGCTTTTGTCCAAAGGGGGAGCAAGAATGAACAAAAACTGAAAGTTCCTCAGAGCACCTTTAAACAGGTATAAGCACAAATGAGTAAGGGAAACAATTTGAAAAATTTGAAATATATGAAAACTGCACATGGGGAATTCAATGAGTCCCTCTGCTATCTAGACAGTGACACAGAAGCCAAAGATAGAACAAAACTTCCAACCATGGGGGGGGGGGGGGGGGGGGAAGGAGGCATACACAGGGAAAAACAGAACAGAAAAGGAGCAGGCACAGGAACAACATCTGTGATGGGAAAATCTCATCTCAGGATAGCTCTCAAATACCCCTGTTTATCAAGGTGCTGCTTTTGAAAAACTCTATAGGATTGCCCTCACACCATGGGCGTTCACACTTTGCTTGTTCGTTTGGGTACAATGAAAAAACTAACTTCACACAGAAACTTTAAAAATACTTATGATCAGGGCGCTCGTGGTTTAGTGGTAAGAGCCCACTCCCCCCCCCCCCATAAAAGGAAATACTTATGATCCAATTAAAGTTACATTAACATACTTTGTCAAATCAGCGCTTAACATAATATAGCGATATATGATTAGACCTGTAAATGTGGAGCTAATGCCCTCAGTATGAGCTGCCTGATTTGGGTATGAAGGACATATTCTTCGGGGTCCTCTCTTTAACATGCTGAATCACTCTTTATATAAAAAAAACCTTGCTGGCAGAGTCCACTGATCCATTGAGGAACAGTTTGAATGTCCTGCTCTTATAAACTATGTATAGGCACCTGTTACGTCATAGCGCGAGACTATTTGGATAGCTCCAGTAATATGTGTACTTGTTTATGTGTACACGCGGGGCAGCTGATCTGAGGGCCTAGTCACAAGGTCTCCCTCTTCTCTATAAACTCAGTACATTTCCACTCACTCCGATTCAACTTTTTTTCTGTGGATCCTTCCAGCTGTAAAATGCCAAGTTTCAATCTTTTCATTAGCGGCACACTGTAGAATTGATTTATTCCACCAAATCCGGGTCCCTCCTGCGCGCTCACTCTCTATTCATTCATTTCAATTCCTGACATTTAGAAAAAAGGAAGAAGTTTATTTTCCACAAACTCCCCCAATTAGCCCAGAGCTAACCCCTGATGTCCCCTTCCCCCCCACACCCAGGTTGATGTGCAGACCCTGAACACATTTGGCACATTTGGTTAGTTAGGGTGTGTGTGTTAGTGTCTGTGTGTGTGTGTGTGTGTGTGTGTGTGTGTGTGTGTGTGTGTGTGTGTGTGTGTGTGTGTGTGTGTGTGTGTGTGTGTGTGTGTGTGTTTTCCTAACCAGCCCTCTGGTCTGTCTGGCCAGACCCCCTCTGATTTACCATGGAGAGCTGCAGGGAGACGGAGGGAAAGTGGAGGACAGCCTGAGATTCCAGGCATACCTGTAAACCCCGTGACCCCCCTCCCTCCCCCCCACACACACACACCCCTCGACCCCCCCTCCTCCACCCTCCTTCCTGAGCCCCCATGGCGTCCGCACAGGGCTCATCAAGAGGAAAAAGAGGAAGAACCAGAAACCACAGAAAGCTACGACTGTTTCCATGCCTTTGAACCCGATTCAATTTGTCTTTATGTAGCTACCTAATCAAAAAAAACAGGTTATAGTCAGGTCAGATGCTGCAAAACGACTCCAAAGGGATCAGTCCAGATATCACAGCTCATACGTAGCTTATCTGCTCAAAGAATACTAACACAGACCACAGGAAGTTAGGCTACAAATTAAATAAATAAAAAATCTTAAAAAAATATGTTAATCTTAAAAATAAAAATTAGCAGTTACTTTTTGAATTTCTTCCAGCACCCAGACCAATTAAATTCTCTGTAAGCATTGAGTGCAGCCCGGGAGATGCTACTATGGGAATAACTATTTACAGTCTTTGTTTTTTTATGTTGCGGGGCCAGTCAGACACTTCTTGGTATTTGTGCCTCTGCGGTCATGGGACGCAGACACACAGGGTTCATGTGCTCTTGAGCCACTGACTGCTAGTTCATGTGTTTGGTGAGAGGAGGCAGGAAACCAGATCCCACATGAATACAGTCGCTGAAAATAAAAGGTGTTGTTTTTCTGGAGTTTATCTTAAACCTCTCTCTCCCACTGACCCTGTTCCCCTTTTACTGTAAAGGACAGATGCGTAACTATATACGCCGAGACTGTCCAGAAGCTCTGCAAAGTTTCACCTTCCCCATTTTGGCTACCTACTATATGCACGGGGAATCAACCCTGGGCAAACCCATTAGCTAGGACTGCTGGGAGAGCCAGCTGGAAAATGCGCCAGAAAAACTGCAAGCCAGTCTCCAGCCAGAACCACAACTGATGAGACCAACATCTCTATACTTAGGCCACGCGCGCCGTCTGGTTCTGCATAAGTCAACACACACACACACACACACACACACACACACACACACATGCACACAGACACACACATACACATACACATATACACACACACACACACACCAGTACACATGCAAATAAACACACAAATAGGGAGACGCACTTTGCAGAAACGCGCTCAAATACAAGCACAGACATACTAATTAAACAGCCCACCCCCCTTGCCACGGACACCGCAATGCACAAACTCTGTCTGCTTGCTACCGTTCACAGAGATTTATTATGTCCAGAGAATTAATGAGTGTAATGGTGTTCTGCCACACCGGGTGAGCAGCCAGCAATTTTTAAGGTTTTGATGAATGGATAAACAAGTAGCTGTTTCAATATTGGCTTTTTCACACACATTACCATCAAATCGGTCAATAATGGTTATATACAATTTTAGCATCTGCTGACCGTTCAAAAGTGGTTAGCAGCAGTAGCTTAGCCGTAAAAGCATGCGGCCGGTCAATAAATTCATATGAGGATGTGAGTCACGGCAACAAAACTCCCACACAAACACACACACGGTCAGTTCATCTCCTCATCCGGGTGACTAGAGGAGCCGTTACATGAGTGGAAAATGTTAAAGGCATAAGTTCAATTGAAGAGGCTAAGCCTCTTCAATTGAACTTATGAAGGCTTGGCCCATGTGCTAGTTCTGAGGAAGTCAGATATTTGTGCATTCACTCCTACCATTGATCTCAATTCTCCTTTCATCTCTCCCCCTAACGGAATGTAGAAGGTTAGGGTCAACTACAGAGCAGCATCTCTGAAGCACCCGGGTATACTGTATTTAAGTATAATTTTGAGGTACAGGTATTCTAGTTGAGTGTTTCAAATGTATGCTACTTTATGCTCGTATTGGGGCACAGTTCAGGTAAAGTCAGGCAAGGTGAGCAAAATAAATAATAATAAATAATAATACATTTTATTTGTAAAGCACTTTTCATAAAGTGATCTCAAAGTGCTACAGAAACCAGAAACAAAATAAACAAAAGACTAAGAGAAAAAAAAGAAAAAAAAAAAGAAAAAAAAAATCAGACACGTTAAAATCAGCAGTAGATAAAACAGCTAAAAGAGATTAAATTGCAGAGAGAGAATAAAAACAACAAGGGACGACCTAGGAAAGCCCTTTTTTAAAATCATACCTTATACTCAATAATACATTTTGCAGCTTTGGTATTGCCTCTGCAAAATGAACAAACAAAACACATGATGGGTTGAGACAATATGATAAGATTATGCTCAGTAATAGTTTATTAATTTCGGTAAATTCTGTAGTTGCATTCGCCTCTTCTTGACTAACTACAACGTTACAAATGTTGCATCCCCCAACCCTATCAGTTATGATAATCCTATAACATTGAGTCCAGAATGTATTTGCAGAGGTATTGAAGCACAAAGCACAATACATTAATGTAAAAACAAGATTGTACCATACCTTATAAAACAATATGTAGCCCTCACATTTGTGTGCATAGTATCTCTATAGTTCTACCTATGTTACATTTTCCAATGCAGGACTTTTATGCGCAATTAAGTTATTTGACACTGTGGTGTTGATAATTCGATTTAAGTAAAAGGTTTAAGTTTTCCTTCTGCAACAGGATTGTTGCTTAATATTATAAATGATTTATAACCCATTTTAAAAGTACAGTTGTTACATTTTCCCATTGAGCCTGTATTCAAACCATCTGGTCAAGTCCATGTCCCTGGAAGCAATCTTGTTTTGGGACCAGAGTTTGCAGTCAAGTTTGCAGCAAAACACACAGTGCTTGTTAAATAGTTATAAGAGAAATATTATGTGTGCTTAATCGTAAAAATCATTTAGATACAGTACGCTTTATTCCCATTGGCATTCCCACTCACACAGGGCCAGAACCTCTTAGTGTCTCAAAAAGCTGCGGTTTTTAAACCAAAGCAGTTTTTCCTCTGTAAAGTCCATGTCCTCAAGATATTTCAGGAAATAATAAAAACAAGAGATTCCATGTCCACTGAACGAGCTCCTGCTGCTGGTTAAGTCCACTGTGACCAAACAGTCAAAAAAAGCAAAATCCAAATCAACAAAGCATTTCTTTTCAAATACAAAAATAGTTGCCTACTGTATGATGGGGGGGATGCTGCTTGTTTAAGGGCTTGACAACAGCAGCTGTTTTGAATTTTGGCTGTTTAAAGTTAATGATAAGTATTTAGATACAGATGATGAAAGCATAGTGGATTCAGAAGTGGCACCTGGAAACCATGGGGTCCCAAACAATATAATCAAGAAATAAATCAGTTCATTTCCGTATTGTTCAATTTCCCAGATGTAAGCAGCACAACAGACTAAATAAAACAATATAACAACGTAAAAATTTATATTTTAATATTACATTTTTCCACTTTTTTGGCAAACTTTACTTCATGGTCTGTTGAAAATCATGTGATCTGACCGAGAGCTCTGGCTACTTAACAGACATTCATATCTCATTTTGACCATATTAAATAATAAAAAATTTACAAACTAATAACTATAACAAACGTTTGACAGAGAATTAAGGCTATTTTCTCCAACTTTCAGTTTGTGTTCATTCTTGCGCCCCCTTTGGACAAAAGCGATAGTGTTTTTACTACGCCAGCTGGTGTTCCTGGGTGAGCGTGCCCATGACAAAGGCAATATGAAAAAATATAAAAAAATATAATTATTTGCACTGATGTTCTGCTATTAAATGTTATTTATGATCAACAGACGAAAAATTTGACTATTTCAGAAATATTTAAAAGTTTCTCATGGCACCTTTAACAAGGAAATACACAATGGATAAATGACCAAATAATGCGACCCTACAACTTGATTGAATGGTCCCCTGTCGAACTGACCTGTTCATGTTTGGTGAGGCGTGTTTTATTGTGGATGTCTGAGGAGATTAGGTTGAACTGATGCTTCTCCGCCAGTAACCTCAGCAGGATGACCACCGTCCGACTGCCACACTTCCCCACACGGTTATACACCACCTGGCTTGGGAACGGGTGCACCTGTTTACACACACACACACACACACACACACACACACACACACACACACACACACACACACACACACAAAGAGAGAGACAGAAAATAAGTGATATGTAATAAACTGAACTGCTTTTGTTACCAAATCAATTTTACAACTGTGTGTTGCTTTTATAGCACAAGTTTAAGGGCACAAGTGTATCGAAAGAACATCATGTCTGTACCTAAAAAGTGGTCAAGGAAAAGTGTGTCATTTTTTTTTAAAGGAGCAAACGAGGACAAAGTAGTACATTTATTAAAAAACTGGCTGGGTTCTCCTGCCTCATCTTCTCTGACCTCTGATTCTCCCTGAAGCTGGATTCAATTGAACTGGCAACATATTCCCTTTCAGCTAGGACACACACACACACACACACACACACACACACACACACACACACACACACACACACACACACACACACGCATTTGTGCTTTCACTCTCCTCCTATCTTATTCCTCCACTGAACTCAATGAGTCACAGATTTTGCTGTCTTTCCCTGAAAAAAGACACTGACGCAACTTTTTTTTTGTCATTTCCCGCACACAAACAAGCTACAACATGTACACACACACACCTCATGACTCACCGATTAAACAAGTAGTTAAACCATGAATCAGAGTCTTTACTAACAAAAGTGGATACGAGTGCATAAAACAGACTTGTTACAGCTGGGGAAGAAGTCGAGGCTGACGTGCATATTGAGACACGAGACTGATTTCTTTATTTTTTTTTGTAGCGCAAGTGCGGCAAGAATGCACTAATTTGGCAATTATCCCTAAGGGCCTACAAGGTTTACACAAGTGGCCCCTTAAGAAGGAAGACTACCCAAGCGAATACACCAGTAAGAACACAGGAGTGACAGAAATAGGGGGCCAGATAAAAGGGATGGAGGGAAGATGAAGACAGATTAAGCTTAAAAAAGACGTCTGCATGATTTATTTGAGAAGTAATAGAGATTGACCACAGACAAACAAAACCAAGGCGGATTAGTTCTGCTTTGCCTTGAAAACCTTCTCCCTCATCACCTCCAATAAAGCCTTTCCTGTAAATCAGATGCAGCAGCAGTGATACATTCTTGTCGGCATTCCCAGCCTGAAATGGTGATTGTTGGTGGGGTTCTTGGATATTTGGAGGCAGGCCTAGAGAATAATTAATAGGGTGGCTACTTTACAACACATTAGCTGCATGGTTTTTCTAGTTGGCCAAACAACTGACTGATTGACTGCGTCTGCCCGATAAATCCAGCCAGTCCTCTCCTGCTCGTATTTCTCTCGCCACTGGTGAGACAACCTAATCATTCCTCTTAAGTTCATCTCTGTGATCTTTAGCTTTTGGTGCTGCAGACAGCGTGCATTACCCCCTCCCCCCCCACACACACCCTTGTACTTCCATCTTTGTGACGAAACTCTTTGAGATAATGCATCCCCTTTACCAGCCAATTACCCTATCCCTAACCTAATTCATACCTGAACCTTAAAACCTAGTCTTCAACCTCAACACACACACACACACACACACACACACACACACACACACACACACACACACACACACACACACACACACACACACACACACACACACGCGCACACACACACTTGCTGATTTTGTCTCATCTCCATCAAAAGCAGCAGTCCCACCCAAGCACATGCTCAGAAAAACAGTTAAGGTCTCTGTGAATGTTTGCCAAATCCAAGCGGAGAGACAGAAGAAAGACACAGGGAGGAGGGGGGCGTTGGAACAGAGAAAAACAGTCTTATTACAAGGCATCCTTGTATCGATCCCACTCGCTGTTTGTTTGTCCCACAATCAGAGCATTTTACCCAAAGTGCTTACAGAGATCCAACTGGTTCGACAGGTTAGTACATCTACCCCAGGATGACTTAAAGTGTACTGTAAAAAAAAAACATTAAGAGGTGATATCTGTGATTTTACAAGCTTCTAAAAGTTTTGATAGCAGACATGCTTGTACATTGTCTGAACATTGTCAAGACTTAATGCAATCGGTCAAATTCATAACCCACAAATGAACGGTTATCGGTAGAAACTTCACTGTGTTTCGGGGAGAACCATTTTGAGCCGAGTACGAGATGGTTCTCTTGGAAAGCAAGTTGAACATTCCTCATTGTTTGCCAAGTAGCTCCAGCCTCCTCGGCTTATCACAATAATGAGGCGGATGAAATACATGCAGTGTGTTTCAGCAGGACACTGTTCTACCTGCTGATACGATGACAAACCTCAGACCTCTTACAGAGCATGTGTGGTGGTGTGTTGCATAACGGCACAAGGAATAACATCAGAAGAAGCCATCAAAAGGCCAAATCTCCCACCGGCATCGACAGCAACTTAAAAGGTTTCAGTTTGTGCTATGGTGGCTGCCACTCTGTAGAGCTTGGGGCCTCCTGAAGCATGCTGTGAGACGTGTTCACACTGTCTGTCTGCCTGCCAGGGAGGGATTCTGTCAATAGTCGGTCCACGGCGTAAAAAAAAAAAAGTCTTATGTAACAGGGCAGTTTTCCACATGTCTGATCTGGGCACTCCTATTCCTGAGGGTCAGGCTTCTGTTAGTTGTATTCATAGCTCTCATGCTGGCCAAACAGTATAAAGTGGACTCCGAGGGGATGAGATTCTCATTCCTTATTCTCATGCTCTCTTTTCTCACCTCTTACTATTTCTCTTACACTCCATTCTGTTTTGTGAAGACACACACACACACACACACACACACACACACACACACACACAATAGCCCAAATGTCCTCGCAAAGGTAAATGTCTTCACAGTGTGCGTCACGTCCACCATGGGGTCCACACAAGTATATAAAGACAAAGATACACACACACACACACACACACACACACACACACACACACACACACACACACACACACACACACACACACACACACACACACACACACACACACACACACACAGAGTTGATCCCACTCCAAGCGGAGAACAGCACGCCAAGGTTCTAGTCGGGGCACCGTAGAGATTCTCGTCACTTCCTCCTCTTAATGATCTCTCCATTCATCTCCACTCCCCAATAGGAGGATGGAGGGAGGGAGGGAGGAAGGGAGGGAGGGAGAGAGAGAGCCTGAGTGGCTTAGGTAGCTTGTTACAGCCGAGCTCCCATCCGAGGAAGTTTACACGAATGAAGATGAATTGATTTTCAATGGCTTTGGAGGAAATGGGGAACTTTGACAACATTTCCCACGCACCACCAGTAATGTCTTTCTCTTGTGGAATGCAGACATTCAACGTGTGTGAGACAAATGGAGATTGAAATGCTTCTTCTGGATAAACCCTTAAGCTTTAACAGACTTGCATTAGATTTTATGTATTTTGTTTGAGTCTTCCAGTTTCATAACATAGAATTTTTTTTAGCACACAAAATTGCAGAGAACAAGATGATACAGAATAGCATAACTATATGGTGGCTATGAACTGTTTTAGGACGTATGCAATTAAAGAATTATAGGAGAAAACTTGAAATGATTGACATCCAAAAAAAAATGTGTGTAAAAATGCAGAGGGGGACATTCTTGTCATGCTTCCATACACATAAAGACTCGTAACTCTATTCTGAGAACTGGGGTGGTTTTTCCATATGCTGTCATTTACATTGTAAGCTTTCAACTACATTTTTTAAATCTTTCCCTACATTTAACCAGAACTTCAACCCACTCTGCCTCGCGCACGCTGCAAATCAGCCTGACCCCTGCTGAAACATGGGGATCAATCTAGGCAATGGGCACGACGTCAAACAAAAGGGTTAATGAGAGATGTGGTTGATGTAGCGCTGGCTGGTGACATTGCATTAGCATTGTCTGTCTGGGGGGGATGAGACAATGACGACAGATATGGAATCAATCAAAGTTAACAGCAGCCAATTACAGTAGTGTCAGTCAGTGCGTTTCCATGGCACAACAAGATTGGATTAAGACATATACCGAACTAGACACTTGAATGGACCGTGTCACTTGTCTGAGTATACATGGCCTTTCAGGAATTGGATAAATGTCCGATGCATGGCTGTCTCCACTATGCTATGTGGCGCTGTGGCCCTTTCAACAAGTGGTTATAGAGCCACTTACGGTTCCCTTCCGTCAACAACCCTACTATTTTTTTACGTCGTCTCCTTCTACTTCCATGTGAAATCCCCGGCAGGGATTCTCGAGCAAGCGTAGAACGCAAACTCCGATATGCGATGTCCGATCCCTGTATACATGCAGAGAGAATGCCGACTATGAACGAGTTATCTAGGTGTTCTTATCCGACTTCGCTTGTCCTTTAATGTGCCGATTTGTGTGCGAAGTAGATCGGATAAAGGTGTTTACATGCATTTTACGCAAGTCCTGTTGAAGTCTTCTTTGTTTATTTACCCAATTATGAGTCTGCATGTAAACGCACTGCGTGTGTGGGGAATGTAAAAGCCAGTCAAGCTAACGTTTGAGCTCAATAACCATGAGTTTTCGAAAGTATGAAGAAAATGAATAATTTATTGATTTCAAATTGGGTAGCTTCAGACTTAAGACATGAGGATTAGGTTGATCTTATCATTATTTAATTTTTTTAAAGATTTTATTTTTTTTGGCGTTTTTCAATTTATTAGACATATTTGGAGAGACAGAGTTGAAATGGGGCAAAGAGGGGAAGACATGTAGAGAACCTTCCACGGGTCGGATTTGAACCTGGGTCTGCTGCAGCGAGGACTGAGCCTGTAGGAGGGCACTACACCATGAGCACCTCCATCGTTTATCTTTGTCTTTGTGTTACATTATGAAATGAAATACTACGGACTGAAAAGTGCTGCATTATTTATACAACTTCAAAATCACATTCAGTTTCATTTGTTGGTTGATAATGTTAGACTTGGATCTTTACTTAAACCCATTTAATGTATTAGAGATGGGAGTCATTCCTTCAGCCCTGACTCAATGTCTGACAATTGAAAGCCATTCTGATAGGTGTTTCAATACTTTTTTTCTTCCAACTCGGAGACGGATATTGAGGACACATCTTTGGTAATGTATGGTTGTAGCACTTTTATCATCACCATACTTAAGTCACTAAACAGGCCTTAGCAAAAAGGGAACTTCTATTCAAAAGCTATAGAAACTCTTGAATCAATGCTCCTTTATCATCCCCCTCTGCTTCTCAGAGACTTCCGCCTTTCCACTAAAATAACACTTTTCCGTGTCAAAATAAATTCCAGGGCTTCTGTGTTTGTAGAATAATGTAAATATCCAGAACCATTCCCAAATTACCCCTCAGGACACACAGTCAAGCTGTTGCACTCTCAGCTGTATATCTCCTATGGGAAATGATGGAAACGACTAGTGATTTATTAGCCACTCATTCTGTAAACCCATTTCATATTGAAAGCTTGGCTTATAAACGTATACAGAGTGTGTTGAAGGGGAACTGAAGAAATCGTGAGCCTATGTGTTCCAAGTTAGACATAAAGGTTTGTTTCAGTAAATGATTTCAGTAAGTTCTGTCAAGTCAAAATTCCAACGTCCGCACAGCAGCGTTCAAGTCAGCCCACCGTTTGTTTCATACCTCACTTTTTATGTGTATATGAAACAAGCGCTGTGGTTGACTGGTTTAACTTAACATGCTGCTTTTAAAGTAAACATACAACTCACAAACAAAGCCCAGATGTGACCTATAACGTCACAGCTGCTTGCATGAGCCACAATCATACCTGTAAAACCAAAACTAGATGAAGTCTATTGCATCAAAGCTAATGTCCCAAAGGCTCTAAGCCAACACCACACTGCCCTATCAGAACAGAAAGAAAAAAAAGAAAAAAAAAACATGAAGGAGAAGTTTATTTTTAAACAGGCAGGAGGAATGAGGTGATAATGAGGTGGTGATTGGTTGAAAGACGGAGAGATAATGAACAAGGGGGTCAGACGGAGGAGGAAAAGAAGTTGGCAGGGAGAGAAAGAGGGGGCACAGAGGAGAGATAGTCAAGCAGACATGCAGCTGGATGAATACAAGGCCCCTGTGTGTGTGTGTGTGTGTGTGTGTGTGTGTGTGTGTGTGTGTGTGTGTGTGCGTGTGTGTGAAAGAGAGATAGAGAGAGAGAGAGAGTGTGTGTGTTCAGCGCATTACTGTAGCACTGAAGCCAAGTGTATTTGGTATTTAGAGAGAGTTTGCACGCCAGCCCCGTTCACACACAGACCTAACCCTTATCCCAGGCTGCACTGGCCTGGCTTTGCTTGGAAAACGCAGGGCGGCACATCAGAGACAGAGAGAGGTTAGGGTGGGGTGGGGGAAAAAATGAAAGGACAAAAAAATTCGAAAGAGTGACATGGGAATTGCAACAGAGAGAGAGAGAGAGAGAGAGAGAGAGAGAGAGAGAGAGAGCGAGATGGAGATAGAGAGAGAGAGAGAAAGAGAGAGAGAGACTTACTCTGGGGGCAGCGGGTCCGTGGTCATCCAGATACGTGGATTCACCTGCAGCGACAAGAAAGAGGGAGACATGTTCAGTACAACCACTTCAAAGGACTTTTTACCCAAAAAAAATTACTTTTACATAACCAAACAGGTCTTTCAACTTTTGGGACTAAAGGTGTTGAGAAAAAAGTGTATAGAGGATTATGAATTATATAACAGGCCTGCTTCAAAAGCATCCGAGCAAGACGGTATAATGTAAAGGCAACATGAAAGAAAGACACCTCTTTGCTTTTCTCAATCAAACTTCAAATAAAGCATTCAATCTGATTTTGAACAGTTTGTCCAAATGCCATTTTTCCTATTACAGATAAACTAAATGCTGACATCACCTGTCAAAAAAACTTTATATATAATTCTCCCCATTCATGAGATACATAAAGCAATACAAAAACTATTTGTAAACTGACACATTCATTGTCACACAGCTGCTTTTCCTGGCCACGAGGAATAAAGTCTCTCTCATCCTTGGGCCACAGTCACCCCACAGAAAACAGCGTACATCAACGTCATAAAGACAGAGTTACCATCCATTAATATACAGTTTATATATATCCAACACTGCCAAGCTGTTATATGAAAGAACAATGGAGTTCATTCAGGGCTGCCCCCACACACATTGAGGCTCTGTGTGCCATGCCTGCATTCAGCCTCCACTCTCCAAATCTAGGCCCTGGCTTTTAGACTGCGGCCTTTTCCCTTTTGGCTGCCAGTCCAGACGCACAAGAAGACGCATGGCTTCACATCCCATTTACAACATTCAGGTGGGTTGGGGAGGAGGAGGAAGACAAATTGGAGAGCATGTGGAGAGTAAAGCTATAAAGACAAGATGTAATACATAAGAGAACAATCTCTCCTTGTGTCTCTGGAAATATGTGACCCCAACACAAAAATGAAATGAGCGAGAAATGAAGCATGAAACGCACACACACACACACACACACACACACACACACACACACACACACACACACACACACACACACACACACACACACACACACACACACACACACACACACACACACACGTGGGCCAACGTTTCCCACTTGGCACACACTTAGAGAGATGTTATAATAGACTATGCTGGAAGTGCTGCAAGTGCATTGCATGCCTTTACACCAAGATCCAATCTGCCTTGGTTTGGCTCTGTTAAAACACACACACACACACACACACACACACACACACACACACACACACACACACACACACACACACACACACACACACACACACACACACACACACCATATGGAACCTGCTTGGCATCCTGCGTGTGTTATGGCTCATTACTGTAATAAATTGGGCACTGGATGTACACATCCCGACACAGCTGCACTATAGGCTAACCCTCTGGTGTTTCTCTCTCTGTCTTTGCATCTGTCTTAGTGTCTCTTTCACGACCTTACACAGTTTTATCCTGGAGGAATGCTGAGGGAGGCACGTGTTTGTAGTAGTTTTCGTCCGAGGCATTTGAGGTCAGGTCGGGGCTAAGAAGGAGGAAGAGAGGCCAACATCTCTGTCATCCATTGGGGACCCCCCCACCCCCCACACACACACACACACCACCACCACCAGCCCATAGTACCATCCTATGTGTGCTTCTCATTAGCGTTTTGGATACGGGATTGGAACTGATTTTTTTCTTCTTTCCAGGGGCACGAGGCCTCGCAAAAGCTGACAGCTGCCCTTCGCCCCCACCACCCACTGAGAGAGGGAAATGAACTTAAAGAGCCACTGTGCACTGCAGTGTACTGTACTCATCCACCCCTTTGTCCTCTGTTTGGTAGTCGGTATGCATGAGGAGGATCAGACTTTCATTGATAGTCGAAAAAACATGTTTAACTGAGAAAAACAAAACCCAGAGGCCATTCCAAAATGACATGTTGTTTGTGTTGTTGTTGTTCTCAGTGTGTTAACGTGATTTATTACTGATCAGTGGTTTGATAACTATGACCTGACAGTCACACCTTAACCGCTATAGTTGCAAGACGCCAATAAAAAGGAGAGCAAAAAGGTGAACAGTTAATCATGTTGCAGCAATATAGAGTTACTGTAAGTGTGGATGACAGCCCTGTTAGCTTGAGTAGCATAAATCACTGGCCGAATGAGCGACAGCAACACGGGGGGAAATGCAGTGCCCGTGACCAACTTGAAGCAGGAGGAAGCCATGGTTTACAAGAAGAAAAGGCCACTTTAGATACTTTGGCTTCTTACCATCTAACATCTAAGATGGTTAACACCAACTTGTTTTACCATATGAAGCATTATCACATGCAAGAACATGCAGAAAGTATTACATTGTGATTGGACCCTTGACAGGCACCATGCCAGTAAGTAGAGCAGTGTTATCCACAACTGTTTTTTCTTCAACTTTAACACCAAAACCATAGGCCACAATACAACTTTTTTCACCCCTGCAGCCAGCTTCATTAAAAGGAAGAGGGTGCCTGACTGATATGGACTCTCATCCCCTATCCCAAGGACACCACACATGTGGTGTGGATCTTATGTTATGGCCCTCACAGTCAGCAAATATCAACCCAGTTGTTATGTTGAACAGAATTACCCTGCTGTTTGCGGTAGCATCACATCTAGCATGACATTGTGAGCATAAAGTTCCAAAGAGGCACCTTACTAAAAGGTATTATTAATTTACAAAGGTCATGAATGGCCAAGTGGAGAAATTGACTAGGGCAAAGTGCTCACTTCACATGTCAAAGAAGAATTCACAGAAGGTCAAAGTCAAACCTATTACCATGTTTGTCATACATGCGTGTGTGTGTGTGTGTGTGTGTGTGTGTGTGTGTGTGTGTGTGTGTGTGTGTATGTGTGTGAGAGAGTGAGAGAGAGGGAAAGAGAGAGAGAGATAGAGAGAGAAAAAGATAGATGAAAGGAGAAACTAACTGGAGTGTGGGCATGCACAGGCGAAGAGTTAAATGGTTAATTGGATTACTGAGTCACAAGATCCATGAACTTGGCCTCTGGCTAAGAGCAGACGCAAAAACCATTCCATAAGTAGAATTATCTAATCAATACTGCCAGACGCACAACATTAATCAGATGGAGCTATTAACTTTGAATCAGTGGATTCTACATATGGGCCATTTAGGGCTGTTACTTCCCCTCCCACAATAGATTTAGTTTAACACCTCAAGACAATGCCACTTCAAAGTAAATACTGTGTTCTCTTCAACCTGAAATATTAGGAAAGCAATGGGATGTATATGACAGAACTTAATGTGAGACGCTGTGAAGCTGATTATAGACAAATATGTTATATATATTTGTGAAGTACTTTATTTTGGGATTTTTCTTTTTAAAGAACACATACACACAACTGAAAAAGTGAAAACAAAAGACAAAATAAAATAAACAACTAACATGGCATACTCTACTACAATTACATGGTTTAAACTATAGGAAGAGACTATAAACTATATAAACTATAGCAGAAAATAAAAAGTCAACACGGTATCACGTAGGTCCCTTCAGTACTGTTATCTAGTCAAGGAAAGGCTGCTATCAAATATTTTTTTTTTTGAGCAAGGATTGAAGTACCAACAGTATCTCTTCAGAGTGAATCTGTTGAAGGAAGTCAAACTCATTCTTTTTCCCACATAGTTGAGTACAGCAATAAACTAAAACTCTTCTCTAGTCCACAGCCAACCACTATCACACATCTATATAGCCACCGGTAAGACTGTGTGTGAATGAATGGAACCTGGAACCCTGTAAAGCGCTTTGAGTGCCTAGAAAAGCGCAATATAAATCTTATTTTTTATTTATTTTAATATATTTCCAATATGTCCACACATTAACTATCAACCTCGCATTTACATTTGCATAAGTGAAAGCATCTAATTAAACTTTAGAACCCAAAACAAACAAGAGTTGAAAAACAAGGCCAGCTGCTATCCCCCTCGTACAGGAACGTGTAAAAGCAAATTGCCGCCTACATCAATTAGTCACCCCATTAGCCGAGTTGAGTTTTTATTTTTTATTTTCAGCGAAAAAAAACAATTAATTTATTTTTGCTGTTAATTCAGAAAATTGACTTGCAGCTGTGTCAGTCTCATTAACGATGGCTGCTTCATTTGTGTTGGTTTCCCTGACGCTATACTGTACTTCTGCCTGAAACAGAAGGAGATGACAGATGTTTTCTAATCAGGTAAACAGACTTACATTGATTGATTAAAAATGATTGAGAGATCTCGAACCAGGCCAGAGAAAATTTGATTGCCCTAAAGGGAAATTTGAAAGGGTACAATTCTTGAATTCTTGAGTACGTAGAATACTCTAAACAGTATAGGGGAGTACGGGGTAATCTGAGCCACTTTTTACATTTGCTCCCTACTAAGTGAGCTAAAATGATTTATCACTCAAATTTACACATTTCCCATTAATTCAGGATGTTTCCTAGAAATGGGCATTAGCTTTTTCAAGACAAAGGGCAGTGAAAATATGATTGTTTAAAAAAAGTCATGTGGCTCACTTTACCCCAGCTGTGGGGTAAACTGATCTACTTACTTTTTCCACTCTGAAACTACCATAACAACACATATTGTAACACAATATGTTTGGTCAATTGGTTTGGTCAATTAAGCAAAGCAAATTTTCTAAACACTTGAAAGTAACTCTGAAAAAAAATCAAATACAACATATTATAATTCAAAAGGTTTTAATAAGATTCAAATGAAAGATAGAACCAGTTAGAAAAGAACACAGTCTTAGAGCCAGCTAGTGTCTGGGGGTCAAAGCATAGGAAAATCAGAACCAGCGAGAACAGCCTGGGACTCAGAACACAGGAGAAGACCCAACTGGATTATAACATCAGCCATACTCTACAACTAGGCCTACTCTACATTCCAGCCCTGAAGGTTACAGGGAAAGATGAGAAGGTGCTCTTTCCGTGTGGTTGCCACAGGTCGTCTTCCTGGTGTATTTCCTTGGCATGATGGCTTTAATAACAATGTGTATGACATTAAAATAAAACATATGTCATGTAATATTACATTAAAATATGTTTAAGACTAAACTTAACTTGTGCCTCATGGTGGGGGAAAGTGAGACAGTGGCTCACTTTCCCCCACAGCATTTGGCTCACTTTCCCCCACCACCACAATTTGAGAAAAAACTACCTCTCTTAGCATTTCAGGCTAATCTTCGGTTATCAGCATCACATGGTTTCATATGTTGGTAGTTCATCAACACGTATGATGGAAGTTTTTCTACGTGAATACATTTGCTTTGGTACAACAGTTGATTAAGTTGACAGCAAGAAAATTTACTTTTACATACAAAATACCTATTTTGGTGAACAAAACATGCTTACCACAGCACCATGAGGTACTCTCTTTCAGGGCCATGGGGAAATGAGAGGGGCTTGAAAACATATATCTCACATGACCACAAATGTTTTCCTTTGCCTAGATACAGGGGGTGGCTCACATTACCCGATGCCTCAGATTCCCCCGTTCTCCCCTACATGTTTTTTTTAGCATGGATAAAACCAAAGCGTTTGTCCATTCAAACTGTATTATATCAATATTGAAAATGGTCAAAGGTCAGTTATATTTCATGAGAAAACTAAGAAAAACTCTCTACATATTTAAAAAAAACCCTATTGGGTGTTTGACCGAATCATTCCAGAAACAGGACTTTCAGGCCTCTGGAATTTTTCTTTCCCCTTTTTGGTGTGTGTTGGCCTCAGTCAGGAATGCTACAGTAAGTTTGGGAATTTCATAAACATGTATTTAGAGCATAGTACCATTCCATTTGCCCCGTGAAATTGGCGACCTCCACCTACAGTAAGTAGAGCTTTCGGAAAAGAACATGTCCCAGAATAGGGGCGAGGTGGGAGCAAGAGAAAAACCACATTGGAATGGCTGTCCAGAATATATACGGCCAAAAGAGAATAGGCGCAGTGTCAAAGTTTTAAGGGGGCCACACGACACACACACACGCTCAAAAAAAATATGGAAGGTTGTAGAAGTATGCACAAGCCAAATTACAGGTTATAGAGACTGTGAAGACTACACTTTCTCATCCTTAACCACATCCTGCTGTAGTTTCTGTTCCTAACACTGCACCAAAAATGAGAAAATTAAAAGGTGTGTGTGCTCGCTGCTTCAAGTCCCCCCACTGACTTTCTTTCAGGGATACGGAGCATATAGGTTTAAAATGAAACACGTACAGAGAGTGGGGGGGGGGATGTGTGAAGGAAATTTAGATGGATAGACGGATAGATGTTTCGTGACAGACCGCAACCGAAGTAGAAAATTACATAACTTCTGCCAGCCTCACCCAGCTGTGCAAAAACTCAGATACCTAGATACACGTCTATGGTTACAGTTCTTTTCCTAAACAGCGGTACCATATTAAAGAGCTGTTTCAAACAAAGTCTCTGTGCACGGGGGTTACATACATACAGAACATGCATCTTCTGTGTGTATTTGTCTTTGAAATGAGTGTTTGGTCACGCAAAATCCTTTGATTTTGGAGTGTGGGTGTGGCACCTCTATTAAGACCCATTTAGCCTACCTAATTACAGAAGGGAGCTAAGGGTCAGGGTCTCCACCCACTACGCCCTGATCCACATCACCCCCTATAGTCACTTAAGAATCAACAACTGTCAAGCTGCTTTGTGATATAAATATAACGGCTGTGCCACTGCTTTGTTATTGCAAGTGCCCGTACGCCAAAAAAACCTGGTTTTCAAGAGACTAATTTGCGGACTTATTGCTCCCCTGAAATTTTGGTTAGTGAGAGATGGAGTAGGAGGACTGTAAGAACATGCACGCAAAGCATACAGATGTGCAGGGGACAGGAGAAGACAGGGTGACTCAAAGTGTGTCATTTGCGGACTGGAGTGGCTGCCACCGGGTATAACCATGTGCTGTGACAGAGACGTATGACACCAACCTGATGGCTGTGCGGTCAAATACCCAGAAGTCCAAAAATGAAAGACTTAACTTTGCGGAACAAGAGAGAGAAAAAAGTTCTATCTTTTCCAACGCTTCTGTCATGAAGATGGGAAACAGGAGTAGCTCAACTAATTCATGAGGAAATCATCCATGTGCAGTTGACAAAGATGGCAGATGACAACCCATAGCCTTCACAACTGACACTCTGTAATGAACACATTTAAATCGTTAGGCAACAGTGGCTCGGCTCTGTGTATTTAGCAAACGGAGCATTCCTAAAATGAATGCCTGAATAATACACTTTAACTTTAAACTCACACTCACAGCCATCAGTAAGATTTCACACTCAACAACTTTTTCCCCCCCGAGTCATTCAGCGCTCAAACTTTTACAGATTCAGTGGATGAGACTGAATGAAGCCAATGAAAGTGAGTCAAGGCGGGGAGCGTGGCAGTTTGTTTCAAAGTGACCACATGATGAGTAGTGGACTGGGAGGAACCCTGTTGAAAAAACCCTCGGAATACCTTGAATTCAGAGTTTAGGGAGAAATCACTCCTCACTATATCACTGTCAGATATAGATTCCTGAGCACAGAACTCCAACTGCTCTCAGGGTGTTATGATAAATATGACTTCACCTTTTTTTTTGCATTGCTTTTCTACATAAAAACAAATGCATCTTTAAACTTGGGAGACCCTATACTCTATCAGGCAGACTGAAGAATACGCACCGCCGGCTTTTGAAATGAAGAAATCAGGCGTGGAGTGGAAAATTGTGCAACATATTTCAAAACCCTATATAGTATATGTCTGACACAGTACGAGTCAAGGGGAAGTCATGACTCATCATCAGATGAGTGAGGAAGTGATGCAAATGCTCTTTGGTTACTATATGACATCCTGCGTGGGTGAAACCACACGTCTGTATCGCAACACTAATGAGATCGAATCACACGTCGGAAAATACTGCTGATAACAGGATGCTGTGTTGATGTCAGGGCTTTCCTGCTAAACTGCAATGCTCTGACAGTGAACCATGGATGGGTCACTTCCCCTTCCAGTGAGCAGTGGAGTGCCTGTGCAGTTTGTAGATACAGTATGTGAGTATGTACCTGGTCTGGGCCTGTGGACATGTGGGCACAACATCAGCTGTCTCACTATAGCCTATCCTTATGGATAAAGAGAACTGCCAATGGCCCCCCACACATCCCTACACAAGAACTAAAATTGGAGGGGACCTTTTAAGTCTTTGTTTTAAACTGATGAAGAAAATGATATTAAAACAACAACGATATCCACAGCGGCAGGTGAGAACTCTGCATGTACAGTTAAAAAACAGCTTAAAAAAGCTTGACAATGTATTCAAAGCATTTTAAAATACCCAAAATACAGTTAAGTATGCACAGTATCTTGACAGCATCAATATATATAATATATATTTTGATTGAAAGGAAGAATTGCCAAAAACATTGTTGTATAACAAGCAACAATAACAACAACAGCAGTTAAACTCTAACAGCCAACTCATTAAAAGCAAAAACGGCCATGGAACTTCTCATTCTCTGTTGCTATTTGCACCAGCTCTTAACTCCCAAAACTGTCCAGATGTGGTAATGCATCACACATTAATGAGCGGGCCCCACAGCCAAAACCATTCACCACTGTCTGGTGACATCTGTGCCACAAACAAGTTGAACTGGAATGAAAAAAATCTTGGTTTTGGAGAGAAAAATTAGGCAGTTTTCTTGTTGCGCAATTAGCAACCGCAAGATGTTATCTCTCCATGTATACATATTATAGTGTGTGTCATCCTGCTCAGGCGAGTCTTTTAATGACAAAAAGTTCAATAAATTGTTATCCATTTAGCTTTAGTTATGTGTGACCGGAAAAATAAATCAGCTTATGAGTTCTGACTCTGTAACAAAACTGTGAAATGGGAGTTTTATTCACATTTGAATACAGAACATTTGAACATGCAAAAGTTTGGAGTATATCTTTAGTCTATTAATTAAATATAAATCAAACCACATACCATTCAAAATCATGATTAGAATACTTTGTTGTTTATACCATTCATATATTGACAGGGAGCTTTTTCTATAATAGTTTTTAAAGTTGACACCACATTGGCTGTACATCTGAGAGCTCTGTCTGAGTGAGGAGGCTTGAACAACACCCTGCTTTAATTGTTTGTTTACAGTACAGCTCCCTTGGCCCCCTTCTCTCTCTGATAACAGTTATCCTCATGGTCTATGTGGCACCCGGCCCAGTCAACAACAAAAAAGTGTCTTTCTTGTGAAATGTCATAGCAATCTGATGGGAACCCAACTGAATCAGAATATCTCCCCAAATAACCCCTCCTGCATGTGTTGAACTCTAAATGGTAATTATTAGCGAGAAAAAGCGCAAGACAACATGGAAGTGTGTTTTTTCCAATATCCCTTGGTTTACGATTCAGTTGATACGCGGCTGAGTCACAAATGAGTCATGCTATGGAGAAATTTTGGGGGGGATTAAAAAACCCCAACAAGATCTAGGGTGCACACTCATGTCTGGCTGCACAATCATCACCAAAGCATTTATTTTGAGACTGTCGGTGAACCAAATCAAAACATATATTTTGTGTGTTATGCTGCTCTGTCATGATACCAGCCATGAAGGGTTATTTTTCCTGTTCGCAAACTAAAAAAAGCAGCCATGATAAACAAAACAAAAAAAAAATCCTGCTGTTACAGGCCAAGTAAAGTCCAACTGCTTAACACACAGACACAGAAAAGAGTTCACCAGTCTTAAACCTTTCAGGAGTTCTAACAGTGTGACTGTGTGAGTGATTTCACACAGCACGTCAGCTACTGCATCTGCTGGTTTTAGGCTACATGCGGTGCTTGGGTGTGAAGGTTGCCGCTGAGAAAGCCAGGAATATGGAAGACCTGTTCTATCACAGTGGCACAGAGCAGCAAGCTTTAACCCCACAGCCAAGGACACACATATGAAACACATATGCACGCACGCACGCGCGCACGCACACACACACACACACACACACACACACACACACGTGAATCACATCTGTGCGGAGCCTGAACAATACAAAACCATGAATACGATCTTAAAGGAAGAGTTGGGTGGATGAACTTATAAGTTGTGAGTTTGATCAAAACTGCAAATCCAAACCTCTAAATCCTTCTCATGTCGGCTGTCCAGTCAGTGTCCTCTCTTTTCTCTAAGCTAAGCTAATTAGCTGCTGGATGTAGCTTTATATTTAGCATATACGCACAAGAGCGGTATCAATTCCCTCATGCAACCCATACAAGAAAGCTTATAATAATCTAATTTACCCACATATTATATATAGTCACCAGTTATCACATTTACATTGTTGAGGTTTCTTATACTTTCAATTGCATGAAACAGAAAATCCCAGCATGCATTAGGCTTGCAGACAGAGGTTTAAAGCACACATGCGCAACGTCTGCGCCGTGTGTTAAATCACCTGCTGCCCTGTCTGCACCCTGTGGGACCCTGCATTGAGAAGAGGGAAGGGAGGGGGGATTGTGGGAAAATATAAGAGGAAAGAGGCCGAATGGAAGCAATGGAGTGCAGAGGGAAGACACTAAAACTTCCATATGACGGAGGGATCACACAGAAGAGGTGAATTACTATATAGAGGAGTAGAATTCCTCTGGGCTCGTCATGTGACATGAGAAACAGACTCAGGGAAAAAAAGCAGCTGCCGCAGGAACAGTGAGGAAATGAAAAGAAAGAGAGAGTTGCGGGGGGACGGACGGACGGATGGACAGAGAGAGAGGGAGGGAAGGAAGGGGTGAGTGAGAGAGACAGCCAGACAGACAGACAGGCGGAAACAGGAAGAAGTTTTTATCAAATCAGCTCGTGGGCCCTCCGCAGAGGTCCAGAGGAGAAGATGAATTGCACGATCTGGCATCGCCAACTTCCTCAATGACCTGATATCCCTTCAAAGGATTTAAAAAAAAAACTAAAAAAACATAATGATTCTACCAGGAAACACAGATTCATGCACACACGCACGGAGGTAGAGACTTCTTTATACAGTGCTTGAACACAGGCAAACACAGTGTCATAAATGCAGTACTACAAAACTCCAAACTAAATTTGGACTTGGATCATTTGTGAATTTTAATAAAGATAAGGGACTCTTGACACAATGATAATTAATGGCTGTAATGATGACACAGTTATAGGAAGACCCTGGTTGTAGGCTAGATGTTTGATGGCAAGAGATACATGCATTCCTCTGCACAGGAATATACTTTTCATCATATAGCAGTGTGTGAATGTGTCTATGTGTGTTTGTGTCAACCATGCGTGAGTCAAAAAAAACATTCACAGACAGACGAGCTATTGATTAGGATGTCAGCCAGGCTTCTCAGATCCAACATCTAATCTCCGTGCGTCTCTGCGGTAGTAAACCAGTATCGGAGTTGGCTGAGCGGGCTAAGGACGGTGCTGCGGCTCAGCCCTGAAGAACAAACAGACTGCATAAAGAGAGCCTGTGTGTGGTGCTAAGTCTCACACTGGAGTGACGGACAGAGGAGATGTGGAGGAAGAAGAGATAGAGGGACATATAGACCTCTAATAAGAGAGAGAAAGAAAAGAAAGTAAAAGGGTTGCGAGAGCAGATGGTGAACAATGGAAGTCGATGGAGATGGTATGGAATGATAGACAAAAAATTAAAAATAAAGTTATGATGTAATATCTTTTTTGGAGGGCCTTGTGAGACCATCTCATAAAATATTTCCAGAGGGGGTGGAAAAAATAATGTGTGACTGTGGTCCTCTGAAGCGTGCTACTTTTCTCATGGGCCCCAGCCATATAGAGCTTTATATCACTGTTACACTGTTCTGTTTGACATAGATAGGTGTGATTTCAGCACAGAGATGCTCCATGCCTGATGTACTGTATCATATTACAAGATACACATAGGGTAGGCACTATCACTGGCTGTGAAAGGACAAGAGATGTGAGAAATGCAATGAATTATTTTTGGACTCATATTTATCTTAGTTCACGTAATAATATTAAATAATATAAAAAAGATGGAAAATGTAACTTCCACAACTATATAGATATATAGTTATAATGGAGAAAACATAAAGCACAGTAGGAGAACTGCCCAAAGCCCAAACATTACTGTAGAAACGGACATTTCATAAATAGCCATATTCACCATGCATGAGCTGACAGAAAGTCAAATATAATCAGGTGCCAGAGTCCAAAATGTTTCTCCTCACTGCTGACAGGAAACCAGACCAGGAGCCAAGCCAGCACTAGTCAAAGATACATCATGATCAAATGCCAGGAAGTTTTCCACAAATGTACAATAGCTGATTGATACAAATGAGGATAATCACTTTTACCTTATTTCACCTAATACATCATAATTAGAATCATATTGGGGCTATGTTTTTCTTACCTAATTACCGCTCTGGAAGAATTAAACCCCTTCCAAATCATGACTCTCCCTCTCCGCCTTCAACCGTTTTCCATATACAGATGCTGCCCAGTTGCTGTTGTGCTCATTCTTGTATGCTCCTTGCTGTAATACTTTATCATTTGAATTCAGAAAAGCATGTGAAGTATCATACTTTAAGTACTAGGACTTTTGTATTTATGTGATGTGTGCCTTTTATTATACTATCTATGGATGTGTGTCATGTGTGTGCTTTTACATGCATAACCGGAGTCTGTGAAAGCCCAATGCTTTCCCTGCATACACAGTGGAGGGTGGTAGAGCCCTGGCCTCATCACCTGTTACATACATACTCATTTGACGGAAACTGCTGTCAGTCCCCATCTTGGTTTGGCAAAGACTGGTCAGTGCAAGGTTTGAACACTGCTGGACCGGCACACTGTCACACCCTTGTTTTGTGCTCAGTTCAGTCCGGAGATGTGTGCAGATATGTTTGGTTTGATATGGTAAAGAGTTGCACGTGACAGTTTGAACTTTTGACTGCATGTACGGTGTATGTGTGTGTGTGTGTGTGTGTGTGAGTGTGTGTGTGAGAGAGAGAGGGGTAGGTGTGTGTGTGTGTGTGTGTGTGTGTGTGTGTGTGTGTGTGTGTGTGTGAAAGTGTGCAAGGACATTTGACATTGCTCGTTACCAGAAGCCACAGGATGTGCGTCTGCAGCAGACCACCTTGTACCCCCATGACATCATAGTGCCTCCTGACACACACACACACACACACACACACACACACACAGACACACACTTCCCTGTGCACTTATTTTTCCCCTAACCTCATCAGGTGCCAAATAAAGTGCCATGTGCCATGTGTTGTGCACATGTTCGAGACTGTGATCTGCCCCAGGGAAGATAAGGAGAAACACACTTTTTGAATAACAGTAGAGGTGTCATATGCCCTGTTTAAATAATCAAAACCATTTTCATTGCCTACACTACAAGGCGTCCTAAGTGAGATTGTTGGACAATTTAAACTGGGTAACAATGTTTGAAGAGTTTAGTGATATAGCAGTGTCAGCCGTTTGGCACTTGACTGGACCACAGTGTGCCAGAAAGAGAGCAGAGAGCAACAACAACCAAGCAATAAACAGCAGATGGCAGCCTGCGCTACCCCAAGAACACCAAACAAGTATTTATAGAAAAAGCCTTTAGAAAACGGGAAGCATACTGTAGTAACTGTGGCAGGCATTTTTAAAATCAATCCAACATCATCATCATCATAACAATCTAAGTTAAAGGCACAATCTGCAAAGTGCATCATAGTCTGTGATGGTGCTCACTGCTGCCAACATTGATTATCACAGCCAAAACATATAAAACAACTATGTGACAAGGATAGATGAATGTTTTGCTTTGAAAAAACAGATGTCAGGTACTCTTTTTTAAAGATTTTAAGTGACATAATTGAGTAAATAAAAGCTGTATGTTATATATTCTGGACACCTATATGGGACCACAACTTCATATTATACAGTTATGGGGCCGTACACCCACTGAACGTCAGTATATCATAAGATACACTAAGAGAAGCATGACCCTGAGAGAACGAGGAAGTTTTTTAGTGGGCAGAGCATGCTATTTCTGTCACCAAATTGTTTCCGGACTCGCTGTTGATTTGCAATCAGTAAATGCCAGGAAGTGTTGATTTTCAGCATTGTAAGTTAGTTGTAAGCCTAAAACACAGCCTGACAACTAATTGCACGAAGGTTAAACTCGCTGATGGTGGCACTAATAATAGTTCAAAATAAATCATTTCACTGTCATCAGTTTTGACTCGACATATGGTAGGCTTACGAGCCGACATATTTTATTCATTTCTCCTGTGCTTTTCTTCTTTTTCTACCACTTATCTGGCAATGAAGCAAAAACAGCAAGCTCTGAAGTAGAAGCCATGAAAACTATGCACCCATTATGGACCATTAGGAACCCTAATTTTGTTCATAAAGTGGGTTTCCTTACAGTACTAGCAGAGTGCCAGTGGTACATGTAGTCCTTGCCCCTTTGAATGGGAGGGCAGGGGGGAGGGGGAAGGTGGAAGAAGGTGCTAAATCTCCCACTGCCTTTGCTGTGTAAAGGCAGGGTAACATGGTATATCACATCTTGTATCGAGGCAGCAACACTGAAACCCTGTACTGTAGCCCACTCTTTCTACAGGCACCCTGCTGAGCCCGACGTTCACACATACATACTCTGTCTCTCTCTCACACACACACACACACACACACACACACACATACGCTCTCTCTCTCTCTGTCTCTCTCTCTCACTCTTGCAGGCACATACTGTATAGCTACTATACAGTATGTGCGTATGCGAGGCAGAGGCAAACAAACTCAGCGTCCGTTCACACAACGGGCTCCTGTTTGATTCATGCTAATACGACCTGGTGGAGCTTGCACCATGTTAAGGCAGGGAGGGGAACAGTGGCGGATTTAGCTAATTTTTTTTTTTGGGGGGGGGGACGAAGTCTAAACACAAGCACTGGGCCATCTGCTTCCGTTGTTCTCATTACTTTTCATTTAGCTGACTCATATATCATTCAGTGTTGTTAAGTTTAGTAGGCTAGATTTCGTTCTCTAACTCAATCCGTCAAAAAAAAAAAAAAAAAACTCATAAAAATAAAATCTTAACCATATGTTCATTTGGTGTTTTATGGGGCCCCTGGTATTTCAGGGGCCAAAGGCAAATTGCCGACCTTTGCCCAACGTTAAAGTCTGCTGTCTCACCCTTGACCGGCTCTTAACACTATAGCTAACACAGAGAGAGAGAGAGAGAGAGAGAGAGAGAGAGAGAGAGAGAGAGAGAGAGAGAGCCCACAGTGAGAAATAACTAGCTTCCATTCAAAAACGCCATCACACAAAACAGTTCATTGTAAAATAAATTAAGGGCAGTGCCATGATGATTAACTCTCCATCACGGTCGGGTTAGTCTGACTCTGAATGGTGTGAGCCCTCATTGACAGTCTGTGAGAGCAAGACACATTAGGCTAATCTCATTTTCAAAACCTTTTGTGAGAAAATGAAATGCCGTGCTGAATATTGAGATGGTATTAACAGAGTGAAAAACTAGAAGAGGAGGAGGACAAATACTCTAGACTCAAAAGGAAACTGCATCCAGATTCCACACCCAATTAAACTCATTGGTTTGATTAAGAAGCTGGATCCAAGTTGCCCATTTTGAAACCCCAATATTCTAGAGACGTCAGCAGCAGGGCTTTTCTTTACCACACATCAGCAGCCCTGCTCTTGCATGCATTCACCCAGCTGTATCTGCTGCGGTCACTCGTGGTCATTTCTGTGCATATGCTGCTGCTCATAGACCCAGACAAGTCTAGTCTGGCCTGTAATCAATGTGTCATGTTGCCTTTGAGCTCATGCCTATTATAAATACACTTGTAAAGAATCCGTTCTGGGGGATCTGACATTGTCAAAGATAAAGAGGGAGAGAAGAGATACAGGAAAGTCAGAAAGAAAGCAAAGGACATCGGGGCTAATGAGCAAACAGGGAAACAGGGGAGGGTCGGTCAATACCGCCAACAGTTTCTGTTAACAAAAACACAAGCATTTTGTATTCCAAAGAGTATAGACATCAAACACAAGGGGCAACATGTAAAGGTCCACTATGGATGTTTTAGGGGAGCGGGATTTGTTTACATTTGCATAGCCTGCAGTTATTTGACCAAACATATTTTCTCTATATGGAATTCTTAGTGGTGAATAACTATAATCATAGATCAAAGCAACATAATTTTGATGCACCATGGAACCAAATATAACACTAGAATATGTTTGTAAACCAAACTGTGGGGCCCCGTTGCTGTTAACAATGACAGTGAAACAGTAACTTTTAGGGTAGCTTTCTAACTTCAAACGGTGTTCCAGGGATCCAATTTTCCTGTGAAGAAAGTTTGTTTATTCAGTCACATGAATATACCTTAGAAAATGTTCACTTTTTCCGACACACCCAAAGCTACACAGTGCACCTTTAAAGAAAGGCAGATTTGAGTGGCGTGGCTTTGCGTCTCTGTAGGGCAAAGCAGCAGGGGAAAGGCTGGGAGTAGTTCTGTGGGAAGAATAATTCACATGGTCCCAGTTGCTGCTTGTCCCTCAAGCCCTTTATTTAGACCTAAGCCAAAGTGATCCTTCCACTCTTTACTCTAAATAGACGGGCAGCAACCTTTCCACCACACTCTATTTTAACATATGTTACTCACACATGTGTGACTGAGCGACCGGAGCCTCTCCATTAATAAAAAAGGCCACTGGCACAGGTTGAAAGTTTACCACTGCTGGACTATTACTACTACTGGGAGGCATAGGGGTTACAGGCTGACAGAGTTCATTTAGGATACTTTTTAAAATCTCAATAACGTTTTTCTTTCTCGTTAAATAAAGGCTGAATAAATAAACACATACATTTAAATGAAGTATACAGTAGTTTGAGGTGGTTGCACTTTACTGGGGTGCTTGCACTTGAATCTATACTTTATAAAAAAAAGAGGACATTGTCACACTACATTTTGTTTAGAAAACATGGAATCACCTTTAAATTGATGCAAACGTCAAAGCAACAGCTTAAATACAGAGTACACATACATATTCAGGTTATTATATAACGTATGTAATAAATGAACTTTGAAAGAAGCCATGTCTAGTAATGAGAGCTTTATTTTTTTAATACTAAAGTACATTTTTGCAGATAATACTTATGTTCTAATATTTAAATACAAATCTTTTATTTTTAAAGGACATTTATTTTGAAATTGAGTATTATTGCTACTTTTGGTTTCTGAATCCTAGTCTGAGAAAGTACATTTTGATATTGTTTATTGTCATAAATATGTATATTTTTATTTGTTGACTCAATTGTTTGTTGTTTTAGTTGAGCTTTATTTGGTGTTTTAAAATGAACAATGGCTGTCTGGCTGATATCGGTGTGCTGCTGCATTGTGGTCCGTGTAGTTCACTGGCACGATTTCAGCTTTTTTTTTTTGTTTAACTACACAGGAAGTACCACACATATAATTCCAACATAGTGCATCAGAACACCATAAAAAAACATAAAAATAAACAGATTTTGCTTTTCTGAATGTGTTGTATATGGACTACTCACTATAGCACACTCTTCTGCTTTCTATGAGTGTTGACTTTGGGCTAAGGCCTTGAAGATTTTGCCTCTCTTTAATTTAGCTGTGTGTGGGCAAGGCTACTACGCTAGCCAGTGGTCAGCGGTTAGCTTCTTCAGTCCTTTTAAGAAACGCCTCATTAGAACAAAACAGCTTATTATAGTCAAGCTAACACTGAGCTGAATGCTACTGCGCACAACAACCTGTTACAAAACATACAAGAAAAAAAGTCATTATGGTCATCTTTAGAGCCAAGAGCTAAGCACCCAGGAAGATGGATAATGATGGCTTTTACAATATTGTGGTCAGCTGCACTTACAGAGATTTAGATTTCTGTTTTTGTCAAGAGATTGAAGAGCAGACACAGCTAACAAAGGACAACGGTAACATGAAAGATCACATAAACAGACCATGTGAAATGGATAGCAGTATAATGTTTGCTGATAATCCCCAAAGGCTGTTATTTCAATGTTGAAACAAGTCTTTTATCCCTCTGTGTGTTGAGATTTGAATCCAATTTGTTTTGTGTTCCCTAAAGTGATTCTGATGAACACAAATACACAAAAGTACTCCCCCACCCTCTCAGACAGTCAGACAGCAGCCACTTACACCAGCAGATTATAAAATCAATCTACCAAGAATATGTCATCATGATTTACGACTAGTTTTAATGGGTTTGCAATTAGTACAAACAAGTTTTCATCCCAAAAGCAGTAAAAAAACAGTAGCATCACCCAAGCACAAATATAAGATTCATATGCAGACTTGGATTCACTGACTTGGTGATACACCTCACACGTGTTGGGTCGCATAAACATGCATAAACAATTACGCATGCACATGAATGGCCACGCGAATGGGTGGAGGTGGAGGGAGATACAGGGGCACAGTGGTTTTTGAAATCCTGCGGTTGTTGACTGTGTAATGGAACTGCATGTAGTGATTAGAGACGCACAAAGGTTCCAGCTGGCAATACCACGCAGCCAACGCACCCACTGGCAGTGTCGTGTGAGTGTGTCATACACGTCCACTGCAGTAAATAGCGTAGCGGGACAAACACAGAGGCTGCATCTGTTCTGCTCCGAGTTTTTTTTTTTTTTTGCTGTCCATGAAATATTATTTTACGTGGAAGATTTTTTATTTTTTTTTTGCAGACTTTCCAGGAGGGGAAACAGGGGGAGGAGAGAGAGAGAGAGAGAAAGAAAGAGAGAGAGAGAGAGAGAGAGAGAGAGAGAGAGACAGAGAGAGAGACAGAGAGAATACAGCACGGTGAGAGAAGAGATACTGTACACTGGGCAAAAGGGAACAGATTGGGGTGGAAAAAGAGGGAAGGAGGAGGACAAAAAAAATAGAAGGGAGACAGTGAGGGAGAATTCTCCGTTGGGGAGAATTTTAGGTAAAGAATTTAAAAAGATTTTTGGCAGTGCGATGGATGGATGGATGGATTCGTAGGAGAGACAGGTCCAGCTGGCACGAATAATCCGAACCGGTCCATAGCAGAGTGGTGCAGCAGGAAGGTGTCTGTGTGTGTGTGTGTGTGTGTGTGTGTGTGTTTGTGTGTGTGTGTGTGTGTGTGTGTGTGTGTGTGTGTGTGTGTGTGTGTGTTTGTGTGTGTGTGTTTGTGTGTGTGCCAAGAAGAGGTAGGCAAGTTGTTCTGGGCCAGGCCGGTGGAAACACTACACAAACCAGGATCTGGGCCAGTGAACCAGGCCAGACAAACTGATGGCTTTTCAAGGGTTCATAGCACAGCATGTGTGCTGCTGCCGTGCTGTGTGCTTAAGAAATCAACCCCAAGAGTATAAAAGCTGCCCGTTTAACCTGGAGCTGGGTTTATCTGAGGTCCTTAACATGACCTTTGACCTCCTGTCTGTGGAGATTCTTAGTGTACATGTGGCGGGTCACTACATTCCTGATCCTCTCTGGTTGGTCACAAAGTAACTAAGGTCCAAGCTTTACATTTCAGTCAATCACTTTCTCTTTGACACCCACGTGCGCACACCCACACATGCACACACACACAAACAAACACACCCACAAGCGCTTACACACACACATACACATACACCCACACACACACACACACACACACACACACACACACACACACACACACACACACACCAGTCCAATGCAACCCATCAATCTCCAACCGTGTAATCAACCCCACTTACCACGCCCGCTGCCTTCTCTGCTGAACCAATCCCCTGCCCAGAATAAGGACTCAACCTCAGTCTTGACCGAAGAGGAAGGGAGAACACGTTGCTTGGAAGCTGGGCGTTTGTGTGTCTTTAGGATAAAGAGTTTTGTTAACTTTGGCCTGTGTTGCTTTCACTCAAGATGTCTCATCAAAACATCTGGAGAAATGTGGTTTTTATCCAATACCAGAACATTTGTACAGGGTTGTGGTTTGCAGCTTAGAAATGTAGCACTACAGTGTGTCTGGGCTGGGGCTTTGGCAGGCGAATGATCTGCTGTATGGCGGGTAAACATGAAGGACAAACAGGGCTGGGTTTTCAAAAGGTTTAAAAGTGTGACAGGTGAAGGCAGGATGTGGATTCTAGCACTAACCCTCACTTTTTTGGGGGTGGGCATGACGTGCCGTCGGAGCCATTTTGCCCTCCTGTCTTCATATAGGACACGTGGGAGGATAGAGGGAAAGAGAAAGAGGCACATTAGAAAAGACAGGGGGAGAGAAGTTAGTAGGTGGGAGACAAATGTGGGTTTCAGAGAAAGAGAGCACATTTTGGGACAGGGGTGTGAGATTTGGCCGAGGTGAGGTTTGCTTTCCGCGGGGGACGAACACATTCCATCGGACCGTTTCAAAAATGCTTTCGTCGGAGCGACCGAGAAACCCCCTCCTTTTGCCATCCACACATGAACTGGTCTCTGCCAAGCCAAGAAGCGCCAGAGCAATTACATCCCTCCATTCCCTAAGCATTGTTAATATAGGATTTGACCCGTTGCAAATTAGGAAAGGAAGAGTGATAACCGCGTCAAGATGTCATGTCTTTGGTGATGTGGAATGCTACAAAATAAAATTAATAATAATACATTCATCTATATTAGGTTTGACATTCAAACTGATGTTATGGATGGCATTATGGAAATATTGGCAGCAGGGTAGACACTTTTTGCAGAATCCCATCCAAACCCCTTTCTGTGTTGATGTCTCGCATGTCTCTGGTGTCAGCATGTAAAATGATAATAATAACTGTGTGTCAGCTGAAGGCTTTCAAACCTTATGGTGAACACTTTCAAGTCACAGAGTAGACAGCTTCAAGCAGACAGGTACTACTTCAGGCCATTGTCTCAGTTACAGAGTTATGACTTTGTGAGTGAAGGAACTGTTGCATAATGCTTTGTATGGACCGGAGGTGGGCGGGAGGCATTTTTTGTTTTTGTTTTTTTACTCTTTATTTGGCTAAGCCCTCAGATATGTGGAGTGGCTCTGTAAAGACTATCTTGTGCTGAACAAAAATAAATGCATTCTTTCAGGCTTGTGTGAAGAGTGTGTTCCTTGTAAAATACCTAAAGTTGGAGTGCAGAGCGTAGGTCGGCTCTTAGACTAAACCAAGTCGTTAAGTGAAAAAAAAAGTTATTCCTCGCAGTAGTTGTATATTATCGATGAAATAAATCACATACATTTACTTTTTTCTTTCGTCATTTCTGTTGGGGGCTTTTTGCAGCAAACAGGCCTGTTCACAGCAGATAAAAGACCCTCATAATCATAGAGGCTGAAGGCTGTAGAACATGATAATATGTTTTGGGTATCGTATCACAAACAGGCAACTTCTGATGACTTTGAAAAAAAGCCACAGCTGACAATGCCCTGGGGGCTCAGTCGTGGTGTCTGGGAAAAACAACAACTGTTGGGATTATTTGGACAACCTTGCGACTTTGCGCGACTGAAATCAAGGGAAGAGTTAGAATAGAATGAATAAAGAGATGGAGCATTTAGCCTCCATGCGCAAAGATTTTGATCATATAATCAAACCAAATAACTGGCACATTTCACACTGACTATTTCTAAGAATAACAGGACAGCACATAACGAGGCCTCATGAACACTGGTACAGTGGACTCAACCGACTGTTCTAAAAACAGCTACAAATGAACATGTTAGGATTATATAATCAAGCGCAGCAAAGTGATCATATTGGCTTAAAGCTGCAACTGTCTGGAAGCAGAATCCTTAACACACAGTTCATGTTTTGGTCACTTGCAAGAAAACTGTGATAAAAAAAAAAAAAAAAAAGGAGAAACCAAACCAGTGAAAAAGCTGCGGGGCCAGACAACCGTAGCAATGAGTGGAGAGAGAGAGAGAGAGAAAGAAAACGCTATATAGAACTGAGTTGAACTGCATAGTCAGGTTTTACTATACTTCCCTCTGTGCCCATCACTTAAAGTACAGTCATTTGATCCTTATATATTAATTAAAGTTGCTTTAAAGAGTTCGGAAAATACACTAGTATATTAGATTATATTTCCAAATAGCCAAATAAAATTGGATAAAACAGACGAAAAACTTTCTTTGTCATTTAACTCAGCTAAACCCAGAAAGGGCATAGTAGGCTGAATAAAACTTTGAAGCGCAAGGCAATACATTTTATCCAAACCAGCATGCAGTGGTTTTAACAACATGGGCCGGGCATGGCGGCTCTATCTGCCCTGCTGTATATTTAAAGCTGCTATTTTAAACCATACATTTTCATTGCCACGGGACGAGGCTTGCAGACAGGGCTGTGGTGAACTCACTCAGAATAAAGATACAGGCAGAGTTCCTTGAACAAGGTATGTCCGCTGACCACCGGGGAAAAACATGTTTCTGCCTAACAAGTCCCATAACAACCAATTACTTTTGGCTTTTTAGCTATGTGCGCCGCCACCCCTTACTCGGAGGAAGAAAGGCGTTGTGAATACAATTTGAAAATAATTGCTTGCCTTCAGTGACCGCACACGGACCTGCTGTTTTCGACGACGTGCGTATATGGGCCTATATATGTGTGACCAAAGGGACAGAAAAAACAAAGGGCTCAACATGTTGGGTGTTCTTGTGGCAATAAACAGAGGAATGTGGAGCGTTTCAAACACTCGCCAAAGTCAGCAAAGAAAACTTCCCCCAAATAGATTAACAAACACCGAGGGGCACAGAGATATGAGGAAGGGCAAGCGAAAAACAGATCCAAAAAAAAATCAACATCGCACACGTAGCAGATTGCAATTATTCCGTTTCTATTTATGTCAGGAGAAAGGAGCAGGATTGTAGATTAGAGGTCTCAGGGCATGGCTGATTAGAGCGGCAGCAGCATCCAGTTGTATAAGCGGACTGCAGACACCTCATTTTCTCACAGGACTTCTAGTTATCCCCGGCATTGATCTTTTAAATTATGGGATGCACGTATAGCTGCCGTCTTACAAGCATCAAGATGGCTGGTACCACCCAGTGATAGTTGAAGGGCCCAGAGACACCCACCCGTCCACAAAGCACCACAGGAGCTGACATTAAAGTCACCACAACAAGCCATAGTCAGTGTGCTGGCAACCACTTGAAAACTGCACAAAGTTCCTAAAAACAACCCCCCTTTCTGAGGTGATGTTTGATGTATATTTAACTAAAGAACGCTGAAATTAATAGACTCAAGCTAAAGGGCTTTGTAGAACATGTCTTACTTTTAACAACAAGAAGTTGGCTTATAAAGGCTTCTAAAAGGAGTAGTTCGCCCATTTCAGGGACTAGACTTCCTCGGCTTCTTGCCAAAAGTTGATAAAATTGATCCCACACTCATGTCTCTTAATTAAAGGAGACATTTTCGGAAATCCCTCCAAAACTTGCCAATCAACAGGTTATAGTTAGCTCTTTCTTTACGAACAACTCAGTGTAAAAACTGACCATTTGACATTTTATGGAGGTTTGTGATTTAGAGTCTTAGCTTAGCTTAGTATAGCATAAGGGCAATGCTAGCCTGAGTTGCTCCACACAGTGTGATAACAGGCCTAAACAAGCACGTCTAAAGCTAAGATATACTGTACACAACAGTGAGATGCACAGTACAGCTGGAAAGAAACTCAACCCAAACTCCTGAAATGTGATTTAAAATCGAACTGTATCTAGCTGAGCACATCACAACTTAAACTTTTTCTCCCCTCTAACTTAATTTGATCAATCCTTTGCAGTCATTTGTCAAGAGCAGCGACACTACACACATACACACACACACACACACACACACACACACACACAGTAGCACCGCACACACGTCCACTCACAAACCAATGCCCATAAATTCATCTGGTATTTCTCTTGGGTTACAACCATCATTGCTCAGTAAGCCCTGAACAGCAGTTGCTGTTTCACAGCGTCGGTAATTTGTTTCCCATCTGCTCCCTTTTGTGTGTGGTGAAAACAAATGCACTAATGGAGGATAATTACCCTGTGTTGTTTTTTAGTGCGTGCCCGTCTCTGTGGAGAGGGCAATAGAAGCCTCTCAGGCATGGAGATGCTAATTGGTAATGCTAATTGCTTGTATTACGTAATCGCCGGGTCGACATTTCATTTAGTAACATAACCAGAAAAAATAAGGAATGCAAAATATTATTTACCGGATATATACTATTTTAATTTTTGATTTGCAGAACTTAAAGTGCTTTTAACCATCATAAAATATTGATCTAAAGTCATTTCTGCTTTTTGTTTTGTTTGCATCCTCCAATGAAAATCAGAGGGAAAAAAATGTTTGGTTTCCATTTCAAAGAAAAACCATTATCCCTGTGTTGACCCCTCAACCCAATTAACAAGCTGGCATGCCTGTTAGAACGCAGGTAGATAAACAGAGTGTGGCTCGGCAGAGAGGGACGCTTGTTTTTTAACCAACCTGGAGGAAATGACGCGCCGTCTGATTGTTTTGGCATTCGGTGGCTGGATGGATGTGACGCCATGTTTGCAGCAGTTGTTTTGGGGTCTGTCGGAGCCGGTAATACTTAAAAGTTTTCCTCAACACTTCCACATGGACTAACCTATACTATAAGTGGAGAGAGAAGATGGAGGAAGTAGGCCAGGCTGCCCTGCCTTCACCTCGTCAGTTAGAGGTGTTGAATGGACCAAAAATATTATTCAATCATGGCCCCCGTATATGTGAGATTATCTTGGAGCGACAGCCTTTTAGTATTAAATATAAAATCTGTGTTTGTGCTTTGGTTTGCCACCTCTGTTCAAACATTACACGTGTAAATAAAACAAGTAAAATGAGAAGGGGTGTGAGGGAATTAAATGGGCAGTGGAAGTATTTTTCCACATGCCCAACCCTCTCACCCCCACACAGTCAGACTGACTGGTAGACACCTGGCAACTGCATGGGTTAGGTCCTTTTACAACAGTTGAGCGACAGCTTGACAGAACCCTGCTGTGCTGGCATTCTATTTGACACGACATTAAATTGACTCAGTGGTCGCTTTGGTGCTAGAGTCAGTGGTTCACTCACATTGTGAGTTTGATCGACACAACTTTGACTGGATGAAATAGAGACTTTGTTTTTAATATATCCTTCAACAGGAAGTGGGCGTACTGGTGTGAATGGCGTGGCGAGTGTGCTCCAAAAATCACACATAGACGTCTGGCTCGCTCGACAAAGCTCTTTGGCATATGTGTAGTGTTTGTGTGTGTCAGTCTCCTCCTGTGTGTGTGTGTGTGTGTGTGTGTGTGTGTGTGTGTGTGTGTGTGTGTGTGTGTGTGTGTGCGTGTGTGTTTGGATCATATTAAGGCAAACGAGGGCGGCGGGTCAGACTTGAAGTTAGTGGAGCTGGTTTGTGTAACTTTAAACATATCAGATTCAAAAGGCTCAGCAAGTACAAGGAAAGTGAATTGGGATCTTTCCCTTTAAGCAAGGCATTTAAGGTCAGCCTGACAGTCTCTTGTCCAATTAGCACTTGTCATAAGAGAATGTTATAACACACTCACTGTATTTGTGTTTGTATTAATGTCTGTATGTGAGATGAGTGAGGAGAATTGTTTGTTTACATCAAGCTACCGTGCCGTCACTTCCGCCCCCCCTTCACTGCATCCCTTCCCTCTCTTATCCTCTATATACTATATATACGTGTAAGGTTTATTTGTAGAACTCTTCCTTCCAAGCAGGCCAGCAGCCAAACTAAACTTTACATGAATAAACTTAAACAGTTTGCTCTGTCCCACTCACTCACTGGCCCGGCTGTATATGCTGTGAATAAGAAGAGCAAGAAAAAATGGAGGGAGGAGGAGAGATATATCCTGAAGCTTCCGCTGTGTCCACCACCACCACACATACCTGTCTAATCCACACCAACAAACACACAGCCCTGCAGTATGCCACTCACTCCAACACAGTCTTTTAAGGTTACAGAGTTCCTTTTGAGAGGCAAGAGTTTAGTGAGAAACTGGCAGAAGCCCTGGCACAGTTCCTTCAACATTTTTTGATTAATGGCAGGGGGAGATAGGGAGCTGGAACAACACACAAACACATAGGAAGACCTGTGTTTTTTAAAAAAGCACATACCATTCATTCACATGTCCAGAGCCTAAGACTTGTGAATAATATTAATGTACTGCCGAAATTGTGCTGCTGGTTAATCCTGAAATATCCATTCTGAATGAGGGAACACAGAAAAAAATGCTAAGACGAATTCTATCTGTTACTTTCTGCTCCAAGGAGTTACATGAGGATGGCGTGCAATATCAAAGAAGACACATTCACACTCCCTGAGAACCAGACTGAGAACTGAGAGTCAACTAGTATTTGAAATGTCACTTCAGAGATATATATGCATGGTGTGTGTGTGTGTGTGTGTGTGTGTGTGTGTGTGTGTGTGTGTGAGAGAGATTGTGAATAGCGGAAGAAGGAGCCAAACCCATGGCTTTATGGCCTAGCACTCTGGCAGGGTTGTGTCTTCGCTTAATCCGTTCACATATTTAGCCCATATTTCTGCTATGTGTTGGAGACAGCTGCTTCTGTAAAAACATTAAAAATATATTCCAAAACTGAGTAGTACTAATGACGGTTAATTCAGTCAGTCAAGTTCAGGTTCAGATTGATCCCAGCGTTAAAAACGAGCAGTCCACTTTTTGAAAAAGTATTGACGTTTCAGTCAGAGACCTCGGCCAAGTTAAACCTCTCAGGGGGGGATCACGGCTGCACAGTCATATACGACATGTGCATTCCCACATGTAGACTCATACGCGCGCACAACTTCGGAACACGTCACTCAAACGGAGGCTCGTTGGAAAAGCAGCTGGACGATGGGATGTGTACGTGTGTGTGTGTTATTGTGTGTATGTGTGTGAGTAAGAGAGGATGATAGCGTGAGAAAGACAGAAAGACAGAAAGAGAGAGAGAGAGAGAGAGAGAGAGAGAGAAAGTGAAAGTCACAGGGAAAGCACAGGCGGTGGTGTCCAGGTCTACAAGGACTAAGCGTTTTCAGCTACTGCAGCTATACGTTGAGTGACACCCTCAAACACCCACCACCTCGCTGCCGGCCCAAACAAAAAGGGGTCTGTTCCCTCTACAGTGCGTCTGACAGAGAGAAACACACACACACACACACACACACACACACACACACACACACACACACACACAGCAGCCTCTGACACTAAATCAATCTACTTCTCCTTTTTTTCCCATGCACACCCACGTTCACGTTCACCCCACCAGGAATCCTCCCCACCTTCATTTCTTTGGCACGGTGCAGCCAAAAGTAACACAAGTCAGCTTAAGGTAAATACATCCACTAATCACTGCTGGATGCTCATAAGTGGCCGCTATAGCCTGCCCTTCACACACATGCAGTATTATACATACATTAGGAGGAGTTATTAAAGCTGAATATCCCCCTTTATTTTTCACATTAATTCCAGTTGGTGACTGCATAGTGACAGAGAGAGCCAGGGAGAGACAATGGTGAAGGTGATATATAGAGGGAAAACTGTGGAATATACCTTTTCCTCCAAAACGTCAGTTTCAAAGCAACCAGGCCATTTTACCATCAAATCACAGGCACATTCTGCACAGCGAGCACTCCACTTAACCCCTCCCATCTCCTATCGTAAAGGTGCTGGAGTCAGTCATTCTGGAGAACGCGTCTTGTCAAAAATCACTTTTTGTCAAAAACATTGAATATCTCTTTATGATCTGTGTATGAACTGTGTGACACGTCCTAGTCTTTGTAAACAGGCATGTAAACAAAGGGGGATCACCGTAGGTAGCTAGCAACATGGCGTTTACAGAGCCTAGGGATTTATTTTTGATTTATTTTTTAAGATATTTTTTTTTTGCATTTTTATGCTTTATTGATAGTGTAGAGACAGAGTTGAAATGGGGCAGAGAGGGGAGTAACATGCAGAGAACGACCGCGGGCTGGAATCGAACCCGGGTCCGCTGCTGGCCGAGGCCCATGGGGGGGGACGCCCTACCAACTGAGCTAAGGGCGCCCCGAGCCTAGGGATTTTTTCACACACGGTACAGACAGGTAGCGGATCTAAGGGATAGTCACTGATTTTCTTGCAACAAAAGTGATTTTGACAACAAACGTTCTCCGGAATCACTGACTCCACCTTTAAGTGCTTGAGACCAGAATCAAACATTGAGCAGACCACATCTAAAGCCTATCTATCTACATTGTTCTTCCTCTCACATCCTTCTCCCACACAACAACATGACATCAGACCGTTTTAGAATCCACTGTAAAAAAAGAAATGGAAACCTTTTTAAAACATATCTCCAAACCATTCACATCCCAATAAGTCCAACTTTTTAGAAAAGTTACCCAAATACTATGACTTTATATTACTGGAATTAAATGCATCAATTACTTTTACACAGTGTTCACATCCTTTCCTTTCAACTATACTTGCAGCCATCCATCTGATTCTGGAACAAAGGCCTGTCTCCTTTGCCCCGGCATCGTAATGAGCGGAGAGAATTACTCATCCAGACCCCGGCAGAGGCGCTACAGTTGTTTTGTGTCACTGTTACATAAGGATCACACACACACACACACACACACACACACACACACACACACACCCTTTGGTCGATAGAGTATAGAGGAGTCAGTGTGTTTGTCAAGGTTTATTCCCCTCAGGGTCTTGAGAGTGAAGATGACGTATTGCAGGTGGGCCCAGACGCTTAGTCGTCTTCCATTGAAGGGATTCTTTTGCACTCGTGGATCCACACATGTTTGAGTTCTGATACTGCAAAATACTAGCTTTTTATCTCTGTACGTGGGTCTGCTTTTCTGGTGTGTGTGTGTGTGTGTGTGTGTGTGTGTGTGTGTGTGTGTGTGTGTGTGTGTGCTTATCTGCGCTAAAAGTACACACATCTGCTTCCTCCGGCGTGATAAGCGTGCCTGTGTGTGTTCAGTTTATAGAGCACTTCTCAGAGAGGTGGAGGGAGAAAATGGATAGTGCAAGTATCTTTTGCTCTGTGCAGTTTACGCTGAAGATAAAAATGAAATTGAATGGACTGCTGCAACTCTGTAAAATCAAATTAGGCTGCAACGTTTCATCAGAGTGAAATGTTGCTTCATTGAGTGTGTGTGATGTGTGTGTGTGTGTGTGTGTGTGTGTGTGTGTGTGTGTGTGTGTGTGTGTAGTGTCTACTCAGTCAATCCACTTGCACTTAAAAAGGAAATTACTAAAGCTCTCCATGATCTCCGAATAAAGCTGCACGACATTTTGTGGGATATGCAGTGAGAATGACACGTAGGAAATGTCTGTGTTTATGTTTTGCAACAGCGGGGCCAAATCAAATCAAAACCCCTTCTTGACAATATTGTGAAGCAGCTGCAGTGCAGTGTGCAGGCGTGTGTGCAGCAGGTGTGAGATGTGTGTGTGTGTGTGTGTGTGTGTGTGTGTGTGTGTGTGTGTGTGTGTGTGTGTGTGTGTGTGTGTGTGTGTGTGTGTGCATGCCTACAGGAAACCAATCTGACCCGCGGGATTAGTGGCTGACTTGGTGAGTGACTCTCATTCTGTTCCAGATGTTTATCACGTCATAAAGGCCTCAAGCCTTATGTGAGAAATAGGTAGGAACACAACCACATTTCAACACGCACGCACACACACACACACACACACACACACACACACACACACACACACACACACACACACACACACACACACACACACACACAAGCTGTAGCAGTGACAGACACATGTTAACAACTAATCAACTCTGTAGGGTATCAGCTGGTTAAACCCACAGATAAACCAACAAGCAAAGATTTCCTTCTCTCTTGTTACATCTTATCCTACCCCCCCCCCCACACACACACACACACACACACACACACACACACACACACACACACACACCAATGCCGATGTGGCCACACATGGAGCACTTTCTGTAATAGCTCTTATCCACTTGCCTCCTGCAAGTCAACCAGTAAGTTATAATGTCAGCGATAATATTGCCGTGCTGTGTCACATCTGAACGAAATCGGGTCCCTGAGGGGCTTCAAAGATTTCAATCGGATTCCCAGCTCGTTGATAGGAAAACAATTGACGACCTCTATCTTTGAACAAACAACCCCACATGCTTTTCACTGCAGCGCTTACAGAAACATCGAGTCCAAGACATACTGTACCACGCTTGGCTCCCTCCCTCAAACACCAGCATACATTCAGCCTTTAAGAACACTATTGCGCCTTGTTCCGCCGCCCGGTGCCAGTCGTGCGTAATGAGCGCTGCGTGGTGGATGGAGCGCACCAGCTGACTACTGTACAAGGAGAGTTGTCAGTCACCTTCCACACACACACACACACACACACACACACACACACACACACACACACACACACACACACACACACACACACACACACACACACACACACACACACACACACACACACACACACACACACACAGTATTCATTGCTAAGTTATACTTGTAACCATAATAGCTCCACATGACGCTCCGACATGTCCGAACTGATAGTGAAGGGTTGCAAAAGTGTGAGTGCATTCCCCAGGTTTTTTGTCGGAATTTTAAACGTTCGGAGATCGAAAGAATGGCATACAGGCTGTATTTAAAATCGGAGATCCTTGTGCACATTCAACCCCTTCGTATCCACGCTCTTATTACAATGTATGTCCGCTTACAGTAACTCACATACAGCCACAATAAAGATATAGGAATGTTAAGATGATGCCTCCTCTCTGGAGTGTATGAGGTCTCCGGTTGGATTTCAAAAGAGACACGTTTGCCCAGCCGCGAACGAGGCAAAACACACCACTTTTTTTTACACACCTTTGGAGAAGAAGGGCGTCTAGACATGTGTGGAGCAGCAACTCTCACATTCAACAGCAAAATAATCTCTCTGACGGCGGTGACGCGCTCCAAGCCAGCGCTGCTGCAGGAGGAGAAAGAAAAGAAAAGAAAGTTCTTACCGAGATACTGTCGCATGTCCAGCAGGATTTTAGGTGGTCCTCCGTTCAGCTGGTAAAAAAGGGAGCCGAAACAGAAGAAGAACAGCGTAGCCATGCAGAAACCATAACCTCGCAAGGAGAACCGACAGGGCACTATGGCAGAGAGTAAGCCGCCGCTGCTGCTGCTGTACTTTCGGCTGTTGTTTCGCTCTCGGACGTGGTGGTTGTTGCTGTTGTTGTTGGGAGTCTGCTGGTTGTTGTTAGTGCTGCTGTGGAGGGGACTGCTGCTGCTGAAATTCTTCATCATCTCCTCCTCACAAAGCAGCGCCGTGGAAAGTCACCCATCCGCCTGTGGAAAGTGGAACTTGTCGCTTGGAGACCATTGGACAAGGGGACCACCAGTTTGATTTGATTTGGGTTTTTGGAGACGCGCTTAGGGCACCCAGATTTCTCCAACCGCTGCCGCAGCCACGGGGGTTGTTGTTCCTTCTTTGCGCACAGAGTTTTTTTTTATTATTTCTTTCGCTTCTCTCCGCTCGGTCAACTCTCGTCTGCGCTCGTTGGATGACTACTGCTCCTTCCTTCCGTCCGTCCTCCCAGCCGAGTTAAGGGTCCATCCTTCTGCGCCTTCTGAGTCTCTTTTTTTTGGGGTGTCAGATTACTACTGAACGTGGAAAAGAGGGGAAAAAACTTCCACCCCGTGCATGGATTTGGGTTTTCTCTATATTGCAGTGCGTAAAACAGCGTCACCCAGCGTTTAGACACGGAGAGAGATAGAGAGGGAGAAGTCTGTTGGCATGCCGAGAACACGAGTGTGATTTGTGACAGGTCTGCACGCGGTCAGGCAGTTAATTATAGTTTAATACAGCTGTGAATCGATTTGTGTTCATTTCAGTAGCTGTCAAATAGTGATACTTATCCAAAGCTTTTACATAATGTTGATACTGTAGGTCGTCTGTTAGTTAAAGCCAAGGTGCACTATGCAGTTTCAGGGGAAGGGGGATTTTTTTGTTTACAATTAGCAGAGCATACGCAGTTAGTTTACAAAACATATTGACTTTACATTTAATTCTTGGTATTGAATAATTATATCATCATAAATAAGTACAATTATTATTTCGAGACGCCAGAAACCAAACCAAGGTCTAGAATATGTTTTTAGACAAAACTGTGGGCACTGATGCTGTAAACAACAGTGAAACAGTAACTTTTCAAGTGGCTTTTTTATTTATTTATTTATTTCTACTTCAAACAGTGTTCCAGGGATCCAATTGTCTTGTGAAGAAAGTTTTTTCATTAATCTATGAGAATATATTTTACAAAAATGGTCACTTTTGCTGTCACACCAACAGTTACACAGTGCAGCTTTAATTGATTTTGTTTTGAGATACATGTTTAAAAGGCAAACAGACAACAACCTTCTTCCTTAATAGAGACATCACACAGTGTGAAGTATTCATTATACATGAAATGGAACGGGCTGTGTTTCCCCCTCTTCACAACCACATTGATGGTTGATGTATGTTGAAAAGGAGCGGTCGAGTTCAGTGTCTGCTCCACTTCTTAGGTGTGTTAAAAACTTTCCCTTTTTGCCCTGGGGACAGCTGTAAGGACTTTACGCCCTCGCCATATATCTTTCCACAGCGGGGTCAGATAACCCACCATTAGACTACACCTGCACTTAGGAGGCGACAACAGTCATTCAACACACTTCACACAGAGGCTGATGAGCACCAAGTGAGCTGTACTTTCACTGGTGACAGCTGCAGTATATAGTCAAGGGAGCAACTAAAACAGTGCTGAAAGACAATTGTGGCCTAAAATAATTAAAGGTGATACATAAAAGCATCTGTATAGGGGCCCATGTATTGGCTTGGCTTGTCCACAGGTACATGAGTTCTACATAATGCAGTCCTGTATTTTTGCAGGCCAGGGAAAATAAAAAAAGTGTTCAAATCACTATCAATCATTATGGCCCCTGCCGGTCCAATTTTCCATGCATCATGAAGCACTGGAGGGGTTTAATATTACGCAGTATGGATGTCAGCGAGGTCACTGCTGAAATTCTAGTCTAATCAGAAATACAGACCTTGAGATTTAAACCTAGTGATTGCTGGTGGTTGTGATACCTGGAGGAAGCACTCACTCATGCACACACACACGGACACGCACACACACACACACACACACATACTGCACACATACAGGACAAATATTAAAAATGTTATAAGGCCAACTGTGTCATTCGGGTATTTAGTCAGGTCTGCACTTTATAATTCAGCAAAACAAGGTTGTGATTCAGAAAAGTTCCCATAGATTGAGGAAACTCTTTGACCCCTGCACTAATATTTGGAAAATAGTTGGAGAGTGAGAGAGAGGAACCGAAATTCTGCATAATCAAAGCACATTTAAACGAGGCCCATTGGGGCTGTATTGAAAAGCAAATTGCTCCAGACTAATCAGGCCCCTTTAAAATGATGAAGTATTCTATGATCATTCAGTCGAACACAGGTTAGATCAAAACTAATCTGAACCTGATGTTTTGTATAAAGGGGAAAGGATTCTACTGTGGCCGCTTTTTATTTGTTGTTTGTTAAAGGTTATATAGCAACTACTAGTGATCAAAGACACACTGTTTGGTTCTTATTCTTCTTGAAGGAAATGCTTGTTCCGCTGTGTCTGTGTGTGTTTCCAATCAGACAATAAATGGCCAAACACCAGCTGAGAGATGGAGGTTATATGCAAGTGAAGTCTCAAGACTCAGATCTTTTTGAGACAGGATTTGATCAAATTGGGGTCATTGGTTTCAAGCATCTATTTGGGTCTCCTTGACATGGAATGAGAATTGTGGAAAAGCTCGGTATGGTTTCATTGACAACAGCTGCCTGCCATGCAACAAGAGCCAGACAGACCAACTTTCTAACTGTCGTCCTCGACCTGAGCAGATTTAGGTTTTTTTTTTTTTTTTTTTTTTAAATGGCGCATTACAAGCCAGCCACAACAGAGAAATGTTTTTTTAAGCCTCATTTTGAGAGCCCTTGCTTCGAACTGAACATTTGACGGTATTGTGTACAGACTTGTTATTGTTAGAGGCATCCAAGCAGCAAGATCAGGGAATGTTTTTCTTTTTGAAGATTAGAAAAAAATGATATCAGCTTTGTATACTTCTTTATCTTACATCTAAGAATATAATAATGACATGTTAGGCGGACAGGGTCTAGTGGTATTATGGTACACATTTCAAAATGTTACTTAAGAAAAGTTATCAACAAGTTAATGTGCTGTGTCAAAGTTAACCACACTGCTGAAAAGAGCCACTAACCCATGCCTTTTCACTTCCAGCTGTTTGTTTTGCATTTGTGTGTTTGTGTGTGTGTGTGTGTGTGTGTGTGTGTGTGTGTAAATCATTGAATAGAAAGAATCAGAAGGCCAGTGTGGCAAGAAACAGTTTTTTATTATATTTCAGAATGACAAATAGCTATGGACATTACTTTTATGTTTCAATACACAAGCAAAATCTGTATGGACAATCATTAGGTAGATGAAAACCAAATAAAATAATTTGTACAGATATTTTACAATACACACTGTTCCTCACTGGCTAAAGCAATATGCATTATGCAGGAAGGTATCGCTATTCATATAGTACAGCTAATTACAGTTGATATGAAATAAAAGCAAAAAATAAGTTATTTAAATATCAATTACATATACAGAATGTGCAACTTCTGCTAAGCATTTCGTATATGTAATTAAGAATTTATGTTTGGATAAAAACGCAAAAAAACTAAACTGGAAGTGAATAACTGGAACAGGTTAACCCGTGAATGGTTTTAAAACGTGGCATTGGGAACTCCACACTAAAAATTAAAATACCAGCATAACCCACTGAAACCCTTTTCAATACCTGACAAACAACTGTCCATTTATGGACCCGTGAACAAAATGTAGCCAATTTAGCCTAGAAAACAGCTAGATTTAATCCTCTAAAGTGCATTTATAGTGTCAGTATTTTCATTCTTTACAAAACACTTCTTGGGTCTTTTACTTTTTTCTACTAACGACCCCCCCCCCCGCCATCACTTTCTCAGAGCACCACTTTGATTGAGAAGAGAACAAAGGCATCAACCGTCTATCTATGAAATGCCCACTGCAAAAAATAATAAAGAAACAAATCTTCTCATTTTACCAATAACGCTTGCTCAAATGCTTTTTAAAATACAAAATCCCATGGAGTAAGTCTTCAGGTCAAGATGAAAGACAGAACTACACTGTTAGAAATAAGAGGAAAAAAACGCAAATGCAGATTATTGGTTTGCTCAATTTCATGCATAGTGCATGCAAATTAAATCAGCTTGTTAAATCAGTTCAGATGTTATCAGTTCAGTTTTTGGCCCATACATTTCGTAACAGGCTGACCTAACGCAAGAATGCAATGTTTCCCTGATTCCCCGACTGTTTACTGTCATAGTATGTGCTGACCTGAGGTCAGCGTATCACCTGATACAACTGCTCTTTCCATCTGTTCTCGGTGTGTTCAGCAAAAGTCCAATTACAAATTGAGCTACAGCCCAATGCTGTTTATACTGTTGCTATACTGCAGTAATAATGTGCTTAAAAAGTCCCAAACAGCTTACTATCCAGCTGGAAATCAAATTCCTCAGCACTGTTACCGTAAAGTGTCGACAGACCAATACATTCCAGATATGACGGCACACATGTCAGCTGTGTCTTTAGAAGGTTTTTACTCCCCGTCCCACAATGCACTGTACAGTAAATGTATTGGGACGTTAAAGAGATGTTAAACATGGGATGACGTCTGTGTTGGTGCCTGTGGCTTTGTGGTTTATCATCACTGGGGCCTCACAAGTATAGAAATCACAATGTTTCTGTGGACCCTTCACTGAAATGTTCTGGTTGAGGGCCGGTGTTCATAAGATCTCCATTATTCCTCAGCCTGGGGACACATTCAGAAGGAAAAGGCCTTGCACCTTAGGCACACAGTTCAGCCTTGGTCGTGGTACAGTCAATACTACGCATACGTTGCTAAGCTGTTCTTTAATAATGGTAAGGCAACTTAATATGTGCTTGGTTACACTGGGAATGTTTTTGTTTTTGCTGTGAAAGCTTTGATTGTGACTATACTGGAGCGAAACAGAGCTTTCTGTAAGACTCATTGTTCATATTGAGCAGGGTGTGCAGCCACGATATGCAGTGAAGGTTTTATATGAAATATAAAAAGGTGTGATGTCAGCTCGTTTCAGCTTAGCAATGACTGAGAGCTGGCTTCAAAAATAAGGCTGCAACATTCAAAAAGGCAAACAGACATTTTTTAACATACAAATCATTTTGAAATTAACATATGCGTTATGCTATAATACAGGAGCATGATACAAAACAAGCCATCTCAAAAACCACAAGTTACTCATAGTTTGGTGTCTTGTATTAAGTGGATTCAAAATCCAGGTGTTAAATCAATGCCATTCATTGTGAACCTATTAGTGGGGATGAGACGTCACTTTGGCCGAGATATAATTGCTTTTAAAAAAGACCCTCCCATGATTCTTGCCTTGCCACATCAGATGAAAAATCAAGCACTTATGAAATATATGCAGGATAGTAAACTGTCTTTTCTGTGTATATATTTATAAAAAAATTCCATCCTACAAAAGATTGTGCAATCTTCCTTCAAGGCAGTTCCAAGTCTATATTGTAAGACTTAAGGGGGGGGGGGGGGGGGGGGTTCAGGATAATGGAAGCCATCCCAGTGAGTCTAGAGTTTTTATTTTCTTCTTCTTTTTTTTTTAAAGGCAACCGATGTTGGCTCTTGGGCTTGTTAGGAGAAACTCTAAAGACAGAGTGATAAAGAGAGAAAAACGGTGAGCTCAACTTTGAGTCTTTTTGACACGTGTGAGACAGGGGACAAGTACTGTAGTGCTGCGGTCACTCGTGTGATCATATAGTGTCATATGGCCCATTTTCCCCCTCTGGGCCACCGTACTGCCCGTGCTTTAAATGAGACAGAGTTGACCAGTGAGTTGACACCTGTTATTTTTGTTGATAGGGCTCCACACACCCAGCATGGTTAGGACTGCCCCTCTGTGTGTGTGCTAATGCTGACCGAACGAGCCTCACTGAGCAGCCTGCGTGCGTGCCTTTCATCCCTCACTCCCGCGTCCCACACACCGCTCTCTGTTAAAGATGACACGCCACTCAATGTGTCGATGCCCGCCGCGTTAAGGGGCGTGGCATACATGGGCAGGCCGATGGACGTCAGCCAATCGGAGACCGTCTTGATGGCACCCGACGGCAGTGTCTTCCGGCACATCTCTGTCAAACCTCCAGAAGGGATCTGGGAGACAAAGTGGTGGGGGGGGGGTAAAAAGACATTAGTTACAGTGGCTACTCTGATGAAGTCACATAACTGAATGAATATACAGGGAGACATATGGAGACAAAACAGTGAAGGTAACTTTGGCAATGCAAGCTGTGCTTCTGCTAGCTATCTTTGCGAAAATCATTTAATGTTATGGGGTAACGATTAAAGGTGGAGCCAGTGATTCTGGAGTGTTTGTTGTCAAAATCACTTTTTGTAAAAATCAGTGAATATCTCCTCACGATCCTCTACCTGTACGCATTGTGCGCTGAAAAAAAAAACAATTCCAGTGCAAAAACAGTACGGACAAGTAATGCATTGTGAGGGGATATTCACCGATTGTGACAAAATGATTTTGACAACAAGCATTCTGCAGAATCGCTGACTCCACTTTTAATTTAACTTTAGTACGTCTAAGTCATGCTTTGGCTACTTAATAACAATAATACACTGACAGCCTTGTAAAAATGTTCATTATACTGTATATCCACATTTACCCAGGCCCAGCATAACAATCGCTGCTACTCAATCATCTCGCCAACCTTGAGTACAGCAAAAAAATTTCAGCCTGCATCGTTTTTCAGTTGTAAAGAATGCGGGCTCACTTAGCATTTATCTAGCTCAACAACCCCAAAAAACATGGTCTCCTTTGATATGACGTTCTCATGGAAACCCAGTGTGTGTGTTTGTCTGTGTGTGTGTTTATCTCTCTCTGTGTGTGTGTGTGTGTGTGTGTGCTTGTCTTACAGCCATGCGGTGCTGTTTACGGAGCTCCTTGACCCGCAGCTGGTCCATGGTGGAGGCCACGTCCTTCACAGGCTGCTCCATGTCTTCAGAGTAGCGCTGCACCAGAGGCTGGGGGATGCCACACCGACCATGCTGCACGAGAGACAAGGGAAGAGACAGACATAAGACATTAGATTAGAGGGAAAACTAAAGTGCATTTGGGCTTGGTATTATGAAGACAGACTGAGCAGACAAATTGCGTCAACGTACTTAAAGGTGCACTATGCAGTTTCAGGAGAGAGGGGGATTTGTTTACATACAGACAGACAGAGCCAGCAGTTAGTTTACTTAATGTATTTTATCTACATGTAATTCGTAGTATTGAATATTTCAATCATCATAAATCAAACCGGAATTATTTTAAGGCAACTGGAACAGAATGTAAGACTAAAATAGGTTTGTAAACACTGTGGGCCCTGCTGCTGTAAACAAATACAGTGAAACTAACTTCTCGGTCAGCTTTCCAACTTCAAACAGTGTTCAACCAACGGATCTAATTTTCTTGTGAAGAAAGTTTGTTTATTTAGTTATGAAAATATTACTTATAAAATATTCACTTCTGACCCAGCAAAAGTTACACAGTGCACCGTTAAACTATGTAAATTTAGCCATTTAAAATCCCAAAATGAGTTGGAGAAATATGGAGAGAATAGAGTTTAGGATAAAGCACTGGCAGGGTAGACAACTCAGCTGAACTTTTTCTAGCATATTTTCTTGTTTGTTCTCTCTTTATGTGGATACCAGGAGCTGTGGCAGGTTTCCAGCAAAGGCCTGTTTTTTTTTTTTTTTTTTTGCTTGTCCGACCAAAGGATAGAGGTCTTTGAGGATGAATGGGATGATAGAGGTCTTTGAGGATGAATGGGATGAGACAGGGTTAACAGAGAAGCTGATCTAGAGGGGCGGATGGAGAGTATAGGTCTGCTTTGGACACTGCCTGGATTATGTGGGGCTGTCGTATGCTAATAGGCGGACAACAGTGAACACAATTTGTGTTGCATATTCACTTTTTTTATTATGCCTTCACACATGAGAGGGATCCGTTTAAAAACCTGTTAAACACATTTAACCTGTATAACCTTTGACTGTGTATACACTTGTGCAGGCTCAAACCCTATGTTGCTACTAAAGCAGCGGAGTGCCAATTCACTTCGGAATTATAGGAAGCTGTTTTGTGGTTCTGACGCACTATTTCTTCACCTCTGTGTGTGTGTGTGTGTGTGTGTGTGTATGTGTGTGTGTGAGGGGGCCCAGCCTGGGGTCTGGCGGGAGGCAGAGGGTTTTTATAACCCCGTCTGCCTTCAGTAAGATTCAGCTCATAAACTTAACAGTCTGAACCGCATCATAGCGAGTCTCAAACCCACAGTCTTTTCTCTCACAGCTCCGGGCAGGCAGCTTATTTATTATTGTGCGTACACGCCCTCGCTCGCGTACAAAAGGATATCTGCACACAAAAAAGAAACACACAAAAACCTTAGACTCTATTAGTGTCTATTTTTAAAAACAAAATGAGTTCCTAAAGCAAGAGGCTGATGCTGTTGGCCTGGGCAGAGAGTCATTTGGATCCAAGCTGCAGTGGAATTATGACTGGGTTAAGCTAGGCATGTTACAACTTTAAAACCAAAAGAGCCAGACAAGTAATAGCCTCGAGGTGTCCCCATTTCAATTTAAACACAAGGAATATTACTTTGCTTTGTGTTGGCTGTGATGTGGTTTTTCCATACCAGGTGTCTGTACTGTGTTTATTTGAATTATCAGCACACTAGCGTATTATAGGTGCACTATGCCGCTGCAACAGTAAAGTTTTAATGTAGCTTTTATAACTTTGCACAATGTTCCAGGGATCCAATTTTCCCTGTGAAGAACGTTTGTATAGGAAGTTATGAGAATATACCTTAGAAAATGTTCACTTCTCTGACACACCCAAAGTTACATACTGCACCTTTAAGCGTGTACTACAAAAGTTGCAGATTGATTGACTACTGTTTCAGTATACTTTTCTTTATGGTGTATCTGTGTACCTTATCAATCTGCAACCCAACCAAAATTCATGCCAAGTCTAAGTAATTTGACATCTAAAATCGTGAGGAACGTTTTCAAATCAAACATCAAAGCTTCTTTGCCCACAAACCTTGTCAGAGTAGGGCTCTTCTGTGAGATCGATGCCCTCCGCTTCCAGCCGTTGCTCCATGAGGGTGAGCAGGTCTGGACTCATCTTGGCATGGTGGGAAGCCTTCCTCGCCACGGACACCTTGCTGCCCAGGTCTGAGAGCCACGGAGGCTGCACCACCGGAGAATTCCCCGACTCCTCACCCATGGAAGAGGCTGATGAGGTGGAGGAGGTGTTGGTAGCACAGGGGCTGCTGGGTGTGCTGCTTGGGCTCTTGGCGGGCAGAGCCGGGGCACTGCGGCTGGGGCTGCTGCGGACTATGGGGCTGCCTGGCTGGGAGCGGGTGAGGGAGTGTGTGGGGGAGGGAGCAGGAGACGGAGAGGAAGGCAGGGAGAGAGGACTGTGTCGCAGGCCGTTCACCAGTCTCTCCTTGGACTTCTTGGCGGGAACCGGAGGAGGCACCGGCGGCTTTTTGGGATGAGTCCTGATCACCCTCTCCATGTCCGACTCAGGAGGGCTGGGGGAGGGACTGCTGGGGAGGGGGTACTGGGTGGTGGGACAAGGGTGACGCAGAGGCAGCTGGGAGGGCACGGGTGGTCTGTCACAGCGACCTTTCGGGCTCACTGCCCGAGGGCCGTTGATGCGAGACGGGGAACCCACGTCCCAAGACACCTTGGTGGGGCTATTGACGCCCGATTTGGGTGCTTCCGTGGCGGGTTTGAGATCCACAACAAGGTCCTTGCGCTCAAAGTTGTGCTGATCCCAGTGCAGATCCCCCAGAGAGTGGGAGCGTTTCCAGGGTCCGGTGGGCTCCTCCGCGGGGCCATCCAGGTCCTCACAGCTGCGGCTGGATGGGATAGGAGAGCGTCTGTGGGCTTTACGCAGACCCAGCAGGCTGAAACCCTTGAGGGAGGGCTTGATGAAGAAGCTTTTGGAGAACTTGGAGCGCTGCTGGTTCTTACTGTTCTGTTGCAGAGCCTCTGTGGAGATGGTCATGGGCAGGGTGGGGTAGTCCGGAGACTGGAGGCCTGCCGACGACCGGCTGGAACGGGAAGTCTTCCTGCTCTTGCCTGCAAAAATCAAAATATTGATTGGTTAAGTATTATGATGTCACCAAATGATGTGTGTCATTTAGCAAGTTCCCTAATTCACTCTTTAGCTTGCTACATCCTCAAAATATGAGCATCAGTAATCAATAATACACTAGTACTTTGGATCGTGTATATTTATTTCATCTGAAATGATTGTATCTGTAATGACAGTAGTTATTCGGAAAAATTCTACTTGTACAAATTACTAAGAAATTGGCAAAGATGTGTCTGTAAAGCGCTGTCAAAAGCAGTAACATGTTTATTAACAAAGAATGGGGATGCCAATGGGATGAGATAACTCCTTTGACTCCTAACCGAACAGACTGGCTGATTTGTCGTTGTCATAGCAGCAATCCCAAAATAAATATAATGTGGACGGGATGGTTCAGAAACAATGGAACAAAAGGCTGAAGCAACTTACCATCTTTCCTCTGGCTTACAGAGCGAAATGGATGGGTGAGATCGATGGGTGCCACATAGCGTGGCTCGCCAACGAGTTTAAATGGAGGTATGTATTCGATAGATGAAATGCCATGAAATATCTCATCAGTTCCCAGAATCGTAAAAAAATATATAATAATAATAATAATAATAATAATAATAATAATATATTGGTGTTTGCTTTGACCAATTATGTAAAAGAGTTTTTTTGAAATTAAACTACTTAACAACTCCAAGATATTTTATATTTACATAAATAGTCAATTCTATGTTAAATTTCAGACACAAAATGTTAGCCGTCTACTAAAACACCTGAACATGTTTTGTTTACTGTGGTCTGTTTTATACAATGAAATATAATAACACTTAGTCAGACTATATTAAACTTAAGCAGATTGCCATGATTATGAAAAATAAATGTGTACAATATTAAATGGTTTGAGATATCAACTAAATCAAACATGTAATTAAACCATGTACGCGTATGGAAATGTTGAACGTCGATAGATAACAGACGTCATTTGGTGATATGAGGAAGAATAACTACATCTACTGTACTTACAGGAAAACTCATCCGACACATGTATGTTAAAGGAAAGTCAATTGAATTAAAAGAGCGGACATTCAGGGCTCCACAGCAACTATAGCAAACACTTGGGAGAGCTATTTTTTTTTTTTACCAATTTTTCCGATTCCCTGGACTGATATACATATTCAGAAATATCCAATAACATACTGTACATTTTTTTTTACTGATTTTTATAAAGGAGAACTGTGGAACTCTGAAAGCGCAAGAAGAAAATGCAGAATGTTGACTGAATGTTATGATGCAGCGAGTTAAACTAGTGTTTAATGGCTTGGGCAGAAAAAACAGACAAGAAAATAAAGAGAGAAGGCGAAACATAAAAACAAAGCAGGCAGCACCAGAGAAGAAGTGGTCTTTTATTCCACAACTTAAAAATATCACGACTGTGGCATATTGCACGCTTTACTGTTGAACCTGAATGACAAATACACACACACATAAAAAAAATGGGGGGGAACCAAGTACTTACACTATAGACCCCAACAGATAAATCGAAAGAAGACAAAGGGGTTTGACAAAGCAGTGATTTGTGAGTTATGGAGCTGTTATAAAAAAAGAATGAAAAGCAGCATACAGTCTTACGCAGGAGCAGTTTAAAAATGAAAAATAAACAAACAGACAAAATTTCACAAATAAGACCTCAATAAACCTCTCTATAATCAGAACTCTCTCACAATCTACGCACTACAATTTAAAAATATTTTCATCCACACATTTCTTTTTTTAGGCACATACTGTATGAATGTTTGTGCAACATGGTTACTATAAACACAATGACAGCGACAAGCTGAAACGGTATGAAGACATGAGTTTTGAACGGCAGCCCTGACCATTTTTTTTTAACCATTAAAATCAGCCTACAGAATCACCACTGCAAAAAAAAAGGCATTTATTGACATGCTACTCTGCAGGTTCCTTTTTTTCTATCTTTGAAAAGCACTCAACAGAAATACTCTCGGAGCTCGTAATTATCCTCGTCATTACAGTATCGCGCTATCAGCCCCGCATCCACAGAGGAGAATGCTGGGAAACTGAGTCCGTCCTCGGGCAGAGAGTGAGTTCTCATCAGAACAGTTCTGTGTTTGGGGGAGGAGGATCTCTCCCTGTGTGCTCCCAGCAGTGCGGGCTGAGCTAGGCTTTGTGGCCTCAGACCTGATGGCTCCCTCTCTGTTACAACTGGACTTTGGGACTGACGATACAGAATGCCTACAAAGATGGAAAGAGCGGTGAAAGAAAGTGAAGCGAAAGGAGAAGTCAGAGTTAAAAGAGTCTATGAGGCGGTCAGGGGTTTCTGTTCTATAGAGCAACCGTGCTAAAGGGGGGGGGGGAGGGAGGCAGGGCGCAGGTCAGGTTTTTGGGGTCAGTGTTGTTCGATTGACGGCCGCTGGTCCAGTAGAAGTGAGATGGGTGAGTTGTTGCAGAAGGATGGGAGCAAGAGATGGAGCGGAGTGGTTGAGGCCCAGAGAGGGGAAAAGAGGCACTATAGGAGCAGGGCTAGGCTAGGCTAGGCTAGTAGTCTCAGCTAGGCTAATGCCCAGTGGGTCTCTAGACTACGTTAAGCTATCATTACCGTTCTCCAGGTTCTCGTTGCTCTCGTAGCAGCCTGAGTCTCTAGGGGAGTCTCCCACCAGGCCCTGGCCCGATGACAGCAGCTTCTCCTGGGAGCCAGACAGCCCGCCGCGCTCTGGATCACTGCTGCCTAAGAATACACAGGAGGAAATTGCAACATCAGTGGAATGAGTTCAATCAGTTTTTAATTTGGTTACACAGAGCCACAATGTAATTAGTTGAGGAAAGATGATGATTGGAAAGGAGACTTGTTTAAGAAAATATGATAAGTCTTTATTATGCTAAAAAAAAATATTTTAAATATTGTTTTAAATTCTTTTGGGGCATTTTCCTTTATTCATTTAAGTGCAGATATGAAACATGGGGAGAGAGAGGGAATACTGGTTTGCAACAAATGTCACCAGCTTGAAATATGACGATGTTATACATAAACAGTATAGCATGCGCGGTAACTACTAGGCTACAGGTGGTGGAGGATATTTTGTTGAGAAATCCTAGTTAACAGTAGGATCTTAACTTCAGGTCTTCAGCCATTCAAATACAGACATGATATCTGTGAGTTACGATCATTATCATCTTGTGTGTGTGTGTGTGTGTGTGTGTGTGTGTGTGTGTGTGTGTGTGTGTGTGTGTGTGTGTGTGTGTGTGTGTGTGTGCGGTGTGCATACGTGCGCGTGTGTTTTCCAAGTCTACTTACTGTCATACTCCTGTAGCAGCTCTACAGCGGTGAGCAGTACGGCTCTGTGTTGAGGATCTTTGATGTTCAGCTCATCCAGGTCTTCCTCCTCCAGCAGCTTGAAGGTGTCCAGGTCCTCATAGCCGTTGAACAGGAAGGTGGGCATGTGCTCCTGCAATCCACACAAAAACCTCACATTGAGAGAGCATCCACATGCCAAGGAGAAATAGGCCTATACCCCAAGAGTAAAAAGAAAAATACACTTTGGATCTGAGTCATGGTACCAGTGAAAAAAATTACTTTGGGGTTGAAGCATAAAATAAGTAAACATAAAAGGTGAGAAAAAAAACGTGTCACTTCTCATCTGCTTATAAATTCACATCCATGTTGTGTATTTTTAAAAAGCGCTGGTAAGGCCAAATCTGAACTGCTATTTTCGATATTTTAAACAGCATGTAATCCCTTAAAGCCGTGGCTAATTCAGTTCTGGCTGCCTCGGGCCGTCAACCGCACTTTAATATTGCTGCACTGACTTTGTCATGTTGACAGGCATGTAAAAGTGAATTGTAGCAACGTAAGCGTGCTGGCTTGTCCGTACCAAAACGAGAAACAGCACAGTGTGTTGAGTGTGTGGCCACAATCCCAAAGCTATTCTAGCAACTAGCTGGGTCCAAAACGGCAACGTAATGTGGGAACAAGAAAGAACTGAAGGTACAATAACATCAGAGAGCTCTCCTCCGCCAAATTTTTACACACTAACACAAACTAAACTAAAGCTCATCACCACCAAACCACAGTGTTATCTGAGAAGCTACAAAAGGAAAAAACAACAACTTTGAAATCTAGATACGCCCTGTGTGAGTGCACACCGATCTGACACCCTGATTAGAGCTGCTTCCACTTTGGCTGTTGCTGGTCTCTACAATTGTGTGACTAACGCACTTTGTAAGACAAGCACACATATATATAATAGACCGTGTGTCACCATTGCAGACCATCAATTACTATAGGTGGAGTCCACAGCCGTGAACCGCGTGTTCTTCTGTTCTATTTTCTGCTGCGTGGAGCAGGACTAAACAAAAGGACCACCAACTAGCACAACGCCCAGGCAGCCAGAGCCTCTCCCTCACGCTATCTTTCGCCTTTTTTATTTTTAGACAGTTTAAAAACTTTCCAAATCCAAAATGGCCTTGCCATGTTAGATAACATTTGGTGAAGTACAAGACAGACAATATGCTTCCTCCTTTAATCCGTGACAGCTCGAAACGTAAATAACTCTCAAGATATTTATATGAGCCTATTCAGTGTCTGTGAACAGTTAACATGGACTGCAGACGATAGCAAACGTGGGTAAATGAAAATATCTGCCCAGTGGAAAATAAGTGGGGCACTTTTGGGCAACATATATATATTCCACACAAGGAATCCCCCTCTACAAACAATACTGTATGACACATCATGTAGAGAATTTTGTTTCGTTATTATCAAACAAAAACAAAAGTTCAATTGGGGTAAACAAAATAATTAGCCATAGGATTCCTTGAACAAAGCAGGTCAGGCAAAGCACTGCCTGACCTGCAAACTAGTAAAACATTATTTTTTTGAAATGTAGCAAAATCAATGTTTCTTCTTCCTGGGAACAGAAAGTACACTGGCAGCAAACTGGAAACTCTATATTAGGACTTTAATAATGCACTGTGGGTCGTTTCGTCTGTGATCTGGGCATTAGGCTGGCCGCAGATAAAACAAGGAAAAGGCACAAAGTCTTTCTCTCTATTGGAGGAGGTGGGGTCGGTCGGCTTGCTGTCTGAGTGGGAGGGGAGGACATCCAGCTCCATGCTACATGTAGGTTTTTGAAGAACGAGTCATTTGTCGGGCCGTGGTTTCTGGTTGTGAATGTGTGGGTGTTGATGTTTAGGCATCCGCTTAAGATCAAACATTATGAGCTGTGCAAGCTGTAATGACCTGCTACACTACATTAATCCCTGCTTTTCTGGCTCTAAAACATGTAGGTGCCAGATGGATGCAGTTTTCACAGAATGGAAACTTCCCTAATGTCTTCAATGGTTATAAAAGGAGGGAAAAAAATCATTGTAGCTAAATCTACTGAACGTTGCTGCCACTTAGAACTTAAAAGGTGCAGTCAGTGATTCTGGAGAACGCTTGTTGACAAAATCAGTAAATATCTCCTCACGATCCACTACCTGTACCTACAGTGCGCATGCTGAAAAACATATGGTGTTAATCAGAGGTGGAAAGAGTACAAAAATATTCTACTCAAGTAAAAGTATGATTACTTGGATGAAATTTTACTTAAGTAAAAGTAAAAGTACTGGTCTAAAAATCTACTGAAGTAAAAGTAAAAAAGTAGCTGATTTAAAATGTACTTAAAGTACAAGTTACTAGTTACTTTTTAACAGCGGGAGGGGGCGGGGGTCTCTTCAGTGTAGGGCATTATATAGACAAACTAGTTTTGTTTAATTAATGCAACACTTTTACAAATTAAAGTGCACAAATTAAACAAATCATGTCACCACACATGTATGGATGTATACTGTGTCATTATACTTTAGATAAGCAAATATGGAGCAAATAGTCTGTTAATGTGGGAATTTAACCGGTATACAGACCTAAACAGACTGCTGCTGCAGTTCTAATAATGTAATTGTTTATAATTGATCTAAACCATGGACATTGCAAGGTTAGGATGCTCGATTTTGACAAAAATCATAATCATGATTGACATTGTGTAATCACAATTATTATAGACAATTATTCATTGATTTAAGAACTGCAACATGCACATATTTAACATTTGAAACCATGACTTTAAACATAGCCTATCCTAATTGAACTGAAAACAAGGAAAATGCAAATAGCCTAAGTAAAACATATTTTTAATAATTAAATAAAATAAGTGTCAAAATCAAAATAAACCGTTGCAAATGTTGTTGATAGGGCACGTCTTTTGCTAGCAGGAATGTGAGGGCATATTTTATTTATATCTCATGGAGCTGGCTGGATAAGCAAGTTGCATTGTAGGCTACAGTGTTCTTAATTGATGACTGTTGTGGTGGCAAGAGTCAAGGAGCTTTAAACTTCCTGTGTTTTTTATTCCTTTATTGCTTGGTCATAGACCACTTGGATTCAACTTAAAGTGAGTAAATTAATTGGTTGTGATGTTTTGAGGTGCAGCTGGGTCGCATATGACTTTTTTCTCTCTCTCTCTCTCATGGTCGCGTATGTCATCTGACTCGCGTGTCCGCGCGTAACATATCTTGCACATTATTTTAGTCTATTAGTTGTACCTTTCTTCTCGACTAAAGGCTGCCTTTCTGCCGTCTTCTGGAAGTTTTTCAAAGCTCCCGGCAACACGCACCGTCTCCATCCTACTCTGCACTGTTAAACTGAAAGCTAAATTATCAGGTGAGGGAGGGGCCGATCGCACGGCTGGATGAAAGATTTGCTGCATTTAAAAGCCTTCACGTCTTCACGTGCGGTACAATGATAGTTTAACTAGGATTATTTTTGTTTTAATGATAAAGGGAAGCAATGTTTGTTGTTATCATTTAGTCGCAATGTGTTCTCTCCTCCTGTCCATCATTCACTGTGTTAGTTTCCGGTATTGTGCCGTAAAAATAAAAGCCCCCCGCGATATGTCTTTTCTTTTCTCTCCTTTCCCTATCTATTTTTTTACTCAGTAACGCAGGTGATATAAAATGTAGCGAAGTACAATACTTCACAATAAACATACTCAAAGTAAAAGTAAAAGTATAGGTTTTAAAAATCACTTAAAAAATTACAAGTACACGAAACAACTACTCAATTACAGGAACGCGAGTAAATGTAATTCGCTTCTTTACACCCCTGGTGTTAATACACAGCTTAGGCTCTGTAAACTAATATGTAAACAAAGGATATGTAAACAAACGGGGTCCACCACAGCTAGCAACATAACTGTTTTCAGAGCCTATAGACTGTATTAAGTCTGTATTTTTTCTATTTTTTTGCGCACACACAGTACGTGCAGGTAAGCTGTGTGTCATGCAGAGATATTAACTGATTATAACAAAGTGATTTTGTGCATAAGAATCGCTGACTGCACCTTTACGAAACGCCCTGTGAATTTGATCTGCTGCTGTAAATCCAAAGTATTCGGTATTCGACACTATATGCTAAATCTGGCATGTGTGCTGATCTGACCTTGAGGTTAATGCGCTCCAGCAGGTCCTCCACTGATGAGGGCTTGGGCTGCCTGCCCTTCCTCCTCCGCCTCACTGGCCTCTTGGGTTTCTCCTCCTCCTCCACCAGCACGTCCACATAGATGAACTTGAAGGTGCCCACTTTGTTGTTGAGCAGGCCCATCCACGTGCCCATGGGCGGCTTGCTGATTATGTCGATCACATCTCCGCGCTGGAAAAAAAATCACATATGAAAGAAATTCATAAAAGAACCACCCAAGGATTTTTACATTTTGACTGGTGTTGGCTTTTTTTCTGCAGCTCCTTGGCCATAACCTTAATTGCACTCTGTAGCTCTTAAAAATATGGAAATATTTGTACAGATCCAGCTTGAGTAAATTGTGGGTGGTAGTGGTAAGAGGCTCCCAGAGCTATACAGGCTGTGGCATTTGACTGTGTTTGCACAAGTTCATTTTAAAAAAGTGCTCCGAAGAACTTTCAGTTTGTGTTCATTCTTGGAACCCCTTTGGACAAAAGCGATAGTGTTTTACTACGCCAGCTTTTGTAAAAAAAAAAAAAAAAAAGGGTGAGCGTGCCCATGAAAAACACTATATAAAAATTACATTCTTTGTACTGATGGTCTCGTTTGCTGTTACCTGTCACTTATGATGATCATGACTGTTTCAGAAATATTTAAAAATTCCTCGTTGCAAATTTAAACCATCTGTGCAAAAGTCCTTTCCACCATCATCACCATCATCATCATCATCATCATCATCATCATCGTGTTTTACCTTGAGTTTGAGTGAGTCGCTGTCATAGGGGCTGGGGGTGAAGTCTGTGTGGACCCGTGCTCGGCCACAGAACGGTCCTCTGTACGGAGCCTCCTCGTCATCCCCGTCCTCTGACTTCACACTCTCTCTGTTACTGGCTGATGAGTCAGTGGTGCTCACTGTCTGACCACCTGGAGACAAAGAGAGATTTATATTAGCTGTGGCCAGGCTTTTACACAAATAAAAAGGCATGTATAAGCAGTGATTAGGGTTGCCCTTAAAAAGTGCGCTATGTAATTTTGGGTGCGTCAGAGAAGTGGACATTTTCTTAAGTTATATTCTCATAACTGACAACAAAACTTTCCTCACAGGAAAATTGGATCTGTGGAACACTGCTTGAAGTAAGAAGGCTAGCTTAAAGGTCACTGTTTCACTGTTAAAGCAACAAGGCCCACACTTTTCATATTGTAGTCTGACGTTTGATTCCAGGTGTCTCAAAATAATTTAACTTTGATGATATACTTATTTAATAGGTCTACTAAGAATTTCATGTGGAGTAAATACGTTTTGTGAACTAACTGTAGGCTATGCGAATGTAAAAAAAAAAAAAAATCACTCTTACCTGAAACTGCATAGTGCACCTTTAAACTATACCTCACCTCAAAAGGGTCAAACCTGACTCAAGCTGCTTCAAAATAATATTATTGGTCAACTATATCATAGCTAGCTAGCGTGTATCAAGTAACTATTCAAACACTTAATGATTTTATTTGGTCAACCTCTTATTTTGGTTCAACATTTTTTCTGTCTGCAGTGAGTGGAACACTTTAACGAGGTCTTAAGAAATTTCTATTATAGACTCTAGCAGAGGCAGAGTAGTTGCTGCATATTTCTCTCTCTCTATCTGAGGGAAGGCTGTTGAATTCATATCAGAGAGGCAAGACTCCCCTCACCTAATCATTACCATATGTTTATCTAGCCTTTGTGCTTGTGTTCACGCTCTATGGCTTTTTTTTTAGTCTTTAATTGGGGTTTAACAACTTGGAGGGAGTTTTTTCATCCAACGCAACAACGTGACAGAAACAACAGGTTGAAGCAATCAGATAGTTTGGGATTAGATAAAATGGCCCGAGAGGTGGAAAAACGTGAAAGGCCTCTATGAGATCACAACACACACGGGGGCCAGCTGGCAATGGACTCCTCATGGCCATCACTCTGCAACAATCATAATTGGTATACATGCCAGAAGCGGCACAAAGGCTAAGTCATCTGTATATTTGAAGTATAAATCAACAAGGAGCGAATGGTATGAGCACCATATAGTTTTAAGAGGTTCTCGGAGAAGACAGACAATTTAAGCTGTACACTAAACTCAAAATATTTTGATTGCCTTTTCTTACATACTATATTTTTTACATGGGGCAAGTGATGAAATACTGACACCCATGGATTACATGACGAATTATGTTTGTCGAAGCAAAAATATATTATTTTCATTATGAGCAAAGTTGCTAAAAAAAAATGAATGCTGCATAAAATCCATCATAAAAGGTCTTCAAATCAGTCTTAAAAAGCAGGTATTCTTTCTCTGACAAAAGGAAAAGTGGTTGTGGTTCTTACTCATTGAACTCTGTCCGCTGAGTGAACTCCGCAGACTTTCCACCGAGCCTCCGGCCTTAAGCTTGGGCTTCTCCAGAGAGTCGGTGTCAGGCTGAGGGGACTGAGGGGAGCCAAGGGTTCCATCCGGACTGGACTAAAACACAGAGAGAGAGAGAGAGACAGCGAGAGAGAGAGAGAGAGAGAGAGAGAGAGAGAGTGATTAAAGGACATGTGAGTGGGTGGAGAGATCAGGGTGATTCATGATAAAGATCAGGTGGAGAGCTGTATGATTTATCTTCTTAAAAGTTTGATTGTTCTGATACTTTTTTATTTAGGAAAGATCTTCACCTGATTCCACTATAATAAAAAAAACCTGACACAAAAAAGTACCTCTAAAGAGAACTCAAGTTGCACTGGTAGGGGCTAACACAAAGCTTCAGCCAATTAAGTTATTATAAATTACAAGCTTTTCTTTTCTGCACTTATCATAACTGATAACTCATGTGTTTAAACTAAGCTACATCAATAGCTGTCCAAACTCCTGTCTGAACAACTATTTTCAAATGGAATTACATCCAATTATGAAGGTAAAGATACCACTTAACTTTTACCTTTAAAGTGGTGTAGTACTTGTCTAATGGGCCCATGGATTAGTTTTATTCTATTAAAATATTAATCATTCAAGTAAAATACACAAACTCAAATCACCATGCTACATGGACATCCTATGTATGTACTTTCTCAGTAGCCCACTAGGTGGCACTGTGGTCTAAACAATGGCCATAGTTGAGACACGGAGACATGGAAATTCATTTGTCTCTGCTCCTTCCCAACCAATGGCTCCATGACTCACGGTGGAATATGTGGGTCACAGTGCTGAGACCGACATGGACAGGCCACTGGTTAAGCCGCTGCCATGCCCGCAAAAATTAGGCCAGTGCAGATGAAACAGCTATAATATACACACTCTCTCTCTCTCTCTAACACACACATCAAGTCTCCATTTCCTAAGAGCTGGCCGCGGGGAGGCTTGCATCATTCCATGAGCTCAGCATCAGGCGCACAATACTCCACCCAACACAGGGCCCAGGGACAGTTTGGTAGAGAGAGAAACCCAAATGTGTGCACGTGTGTGTGTGTGTGCACAAGAGTGTGTTTGTACGTGTGTGTTTGTACGTGTGTGTGTGTGTGTGTGTGTGTGTGTGTGTGTGTGTGTGTGTGTGTGTGTGTGTGTGCGTGTGTGTGATTGTGTGATTGTGTGTGTGCTTTAGTGCTCTGTGTTTATTCTGTTACTAACACAAATACTCACCCACCCACTCACAGCCTGTGGACAGACTGTGTGGCTTGCGCTGCAAAACATCCTCTAAATGTTTGCAGAACACGGGGGACTTTTATTTCTTTACAGCTGTTATTGGATCACTCTTCTTCTTCACGGGTTTAGAGCATAAAAAAAGCATAATGTGTGGGAGCGTTTATGTGTTCGCTGCTCCGTGTTGAATAAAGTGAGGGTTTCGACTATGTTTATACAAGACGTGAAAACAATGAAACTTACGCAATGTTAGCCCAAACTTTTCAACACAGTTAGGCCTTTAAAAGTGGCCTCAATGTGTTATTGTGTCTTACCTGCTCGGACAGGGAGCTGCTGTACTTCTTGGACATGCGTTTCCTCATGGTCTCCTTGACTGACTTGACCTTCTTGCCCAGCGAGATGCGGGACGTGGTGGGCGATTTGACCACTTCTCTGTATATGGCCTCCTGTTCTTTATTCTGGGGGTCGAGAAGAAAGGGGAAAGAAAGAGAGAAGCCATAAAGAAAGAAAGAGAGAGAGAGAGAGAGAGAGAGAGAGAGAGAGAGAGAGAGAGAGAGAGAGAGAGAGAGAGAGAGAGAGAGAGAGAGAGAGAGAGAGAGAGAGAGAGAGAGGACATAAAAAGGGTGATTAAACAAGAGATTGCAAAAACACAAAAAAAAAAGGACAAGAAGGTGATTGGGCGTGACAGGAGGACAGTTCAGCCTGCCTCACAGCTGCTTGTCATTTCACAGGCTGCCAGCACTCACATTAGCCTCTGTGCCGGCGTTGAGCACGTGGAGCGAGCGGTTGGACAGGTCGAAGCCTCCGAAGCTGCACGTTCTCTGTTTGGGGCAAAACACAATCAAACATAGTCACAATCAGAATGTCACGTTACATAGAAAACTCCCCATCCCCACACCCACACCCAACTCACAATGATTCATGCTTGGCGCAACACAGGCAGAACTTTGCTAAATGTATATGGTTACAGTATATGGGGTTCTGTACATAAGCGGGGGCCATATGTGATGTCATATGGGACGTGTGGTGGACAGCCAACAGACATGATGTAACACACAAACTGTTATATGAGCTCCTCTTTTTAACAATGGTAAGTTATTCCCAGGCAAAAGGAGCAAGTTGCTCATATGCTTTTTAAAACTTGAAAGAAGTCAAACTTTCTTAAAGTGGCCCAGCTAACATATATACATGTAATTGTTTTTTTACAATGTGTGTATATTTATTGCATTTCAACTGAGTGCATTACGTCTTGTGGTTAATTATGAGTAATGCAAAAAACGACTACGTATGCAAACATGCACACACCATATACATGGGTTGGGTTGCTTGGAGGCCACACTATGTTATTCCCATCAGAAACATTTTATAGCGGACTAAATTGTTTCTGCCGAGAGGAAAGACAAGGTGATATGGAGATTTTTAGTTCTTGACTTTGGAGGTTAACAACAAGATAAGGATAAGGAGGGAGAGACACAGAGGGGGACTATGAAATGAGAGGAAAAACAGATCCAGGATCGTATCACTGCACTGGCTTGGACTATTGGAATCCTCCCCTAAGCTCTGCAGTAGGTCAAACATGTAGACACACGGGAATGCACAAAATGCATCGGCCAGAACACCCTGTCAGTTCAGGTGGGGCACTTTCTGGCATTTCTCCTCTGTGCTTTCTGTCTTCTGTGCTTTATAAAAAAAACAACATTTCTTCCAAACTACTCAACTAAGCTCCCAGACATCTTCTACCCAGCACAACTTCCCGGGGGAAAAGACACAGTTTGGAGGAAACAAACATGTTTGAAGAGACGTCCAAAAAGGAACTCTGAATGTCATGGCGATGGTGGATGGAATGGACATGCACCATGAATAATAAAATTGTCTCTTAAAAAAGAGAATCATAGGAAAGAATATCAACTAACGTATAAAAAAATAAAAAAATCACAGCTGCATCGGGCATGGGCCAAGGAAGAACACCAAAAGCAACAACAGAAAAAAGTGGACTCAAGAAGAGTTTTTGGGATGATGGCGGACGGCCTCCGATGATTCACTAGGACACGATGGGATCCAGGTGCCCTCAAAGCTGCAGGATAGCTCCACTAAATCACCACACTAGTTCTGCTAATACACACAGGCTAGTTGGATACATGTGGGGAGAACAAGTCACTTGTGATGTAACCACTAGTCTGTTTTCATGCTTGTGGACATAAAAAAGTCATACACTTGTATTGTGAGACAATATTAGTGTATGTGGTGCACTTTTGCTTTATTAGCCTTACAAGATCAATTACAAAATTGATACACATAAGGACTATTAAGCCACTTCATTCAGCTTGATAAGGCCGTCTATTGAATATGTCTCATATGTGCTGTGCAGTTCTTAGGGTGAGCAGCTTCAAGCTCTTTGGCCCACAGGGATCAGTGTGACCGTGTGAGTGCCCATGTCCTTCAGAGATCTGACATTTATAAAGAGACAAAAAAACAGTGATAAAACCTTTACAGTAACTTAACCTCCTGAGTGGGCCACTGCACATGCCATAATCATTCCATATTCAGCTCAAGAAAAAAGCTTTAAAGCCAGAGGCATTCACTTAAAGGTCATAGAAGGGGACACTACTCTAAGGGTGGTTAAGTGTGTGATAGAAAAGCCCAGCCACTAGCATTACACTATTCGTAAAGCTGCGATGCTGCTTTGTTGTGGATCTCCTTCATAGACCAGGTCAATTGACCTGGCAGGTGTGTATTGTTTGTTTACTGTATAACCACAACCCCTAAAGAACCCTCTGAGCTATTCTGCAACTTTGAAGCACCCGAGGTCCCGCTCACACGAGGCGGTGGATGTGTTTGAACCTCCACGGGGGTCTGGACTCACAGACTTCTGCTGGATTCTTAAGAGCACGCGCTTGGTGCAGCGGTCCACACTGGCCGCCCACTTCCTATCCGCCTCCCGGTCCTCCTCCAATAGGCATCGTCGCTCTGCGCGGCTCAGGCTGACCGGGCGCACCAGCTGGGCCCAGTTGAGGTGACCGTACAGGCTGCGCTCCACCACATAGGTGATGTTGAGCTCACTGACGGCCGTGCGCCCCCGCAGCCTGCTACGAGAGGGGAAGGCCCAGCTGCCCCCCACCACACTCCCAAAGCCTTTGGACTTGGCCACGTCGCAGCGGGCCGGGGAGGTGGGGCTGACGGAGCACAGAGGGGAGACGGGGGTCTTGGCGCAGCGCGAGCGTTGATACAGCAGGTGCTTGGTGGAGTAAGAGTAGTTGGGGTCGGGTTTGCGAAGCGTCCAGCTGCCGTGGTGGTGACGGTTGGTGGTGGTTGCTAGCTGTCTGGGGCTGCCTGGTGGACTGGCGTCGTCCAGGGAGAGCAGCAGGCGGGACTGGGAGTGTTGTTTGGGCTTGGGACGGGGTTTGGTGAGGCCGTAGTAGGCATAGAGAGCCTCGTTGCTCTGGTTGGTTTTGTGGTTACTACTTACCCCGTGGGAGATGGAGCTCAGGGCCTTGCGCATCTCGCTGTCGGTGGTGGAGCGGGACAGCGGCTTGCCTTCCTCGTCCAGTCCACAGCCATCCAGCTCAGAGAAGGAGGATCCGCTGCCTCCGGCCCCAGAGGTGGAGCCTCCTCCCAGGCCTCCAGACGAGCCCACAGCGGGGGTTCTCCTGGGGGGGCGGATCAGACCGTGGGTGCTGGAGGACTTACTGAAGGTCTTGACCAGCTTGTGTCCGGACCAGGTGTCCAGGCTGCTGGAGGAGGGGGAGTTGGTCAGACTGTCCGTGTCCCCGTCCAGAGAGAGCTGGTCCTGGGTGAGGGACGGCAGAGAGACGTCCTGGGGCAGAGGGGGCTTCTTCAGGACCCCCGTGTACAGAGCTGTGTTGTCCTCGCAGGTGGGAGACTCCAGATTCAGAAAATCTATTAAAAAAGGAGAAGAAAAAAAGAGGAGGACCGAACCGTTAGCTCATTTGTTATTTCTCCAGTTGAGTTAGACATCAGATACTGTTTAGCAAGTTAAGTAGTCCCATGACCCATCAGTGGTTTTTCCCCCCAAACCCACAGCTAGCCGGCCAAAGAAATTCAAACCACATTGTTAAAACGCTGAGTGGCCCAGACCGTAATGTCGCCTGGAAAAACCCAACACACGGATATTCATATGCTGCCGATATAAACAAGTCGGTGACAGGTCAAAAACTAAACGCTGAAGTGGTTAAGACAATGACAGGAACTGAGATGTTACAAACCATCGGAGCCATGTTTCTTGCCCTCTTCCACCTTGATAAGTTTTTTCCTGACCCTGCGTGTGGAGTTGACCAGCTTGTGAAGCCGTTTGAACTTCACAGAGTCCTCCGACTGCTCGTCATCCGACTGCTCACGAGACTGGAGGGAGAGAGAAAGAGCGAGGGATGATATAATAGAAAAGGGACAGACGGTGAAATACTTTCCCATTCTATAAACCTTTAAAAAGGTGGAGTTAGCAATTCTGGAGACTGTTTAGTTGACAAAAAAGTGTCAACATTTGTGAATATATAGCAAACCATGAGGAGATATTTACTGATACTGATAAAAAGTGGTTTTGACAACAAGCGTTCTCAAGAACGCACCGTTAAGAGCACATTGGTAAAAGCACTATGAACGTGGTTTCATTAGAATCAATGTAATATAGAAAAGCAGTGAAAGAATGAAACACAAACTTTGACCAACATTTTTGAAGATTTTGGCAATGCTATATTATTATAATGGGATGGATGGGAGCATTGGTTAGGAGTCAAGGTTAGTGAGGTGAGAAATGGAGGATTAGAGGAACATTTTGTGAGGCTCATTTTCATAGTAAACTCAAGAGGGAAAATGGACTCCAATACTGAACCAGGAAAAATGGGTACAAGTGAAAGACACAATGAATCAGTATTAGATTAAATGGTCTATTTGGTGTTATGCTGCCTTCAGGGGCTGCTCTTCTGCTCCAGAGAAAATGGGAGGACACTGTTTGTGTGTTATGGGTGTCAGCAGCATCCAAGCATGTTTCTGCTTCAGTTATGGCGGTCAATGCAAATGAACTCTCTACAATGCAATGGAGCAATAATTAAAAAAAAGACAGAATAATTAAGTAACTTATCACACACACACACACACACGGTCTCCCTTTGGCCTCCACGTGATGATGATGATAATAATGGTGATGAGACAAACATTGGCCTTCAGAATTGTCTGGCAGAGAACTAACAACTCAAACAACTTCATTTGTATCTATTTGTCCCACTGATTTCCACAGCAACACACCACCTCTCTGATGGCCCATGGCCAGTTCAACGGCCTGGGATGACTGCATCACTTGCATAGTGACACACAAGAGAAAACAGTCTTCACCACCAGCTCTGAAACTAACAAGGCAGGGGAGGGGAAAAAATGTGCTATCTTTCTGTCATTGACTTTGGAAAACATGACTTGGTTTGGAGGCTGCTGCTGACATGACAATGGTGATGATGTTAACAACTGAGGCTTTGGGTTGGATGGATCTAACATATCTGGGCTTCTCCGCAAAACATCCTTGAGCAAAACTGTCTTTGCAACATTGTGATATTTTAATTCTTGCAAAAAGTGTTTCAAAACCTTATGAATCATTGCTCACATTGGAAAAGGAAACAACACAACAACATTAAGCTATGTGTGGCGTGTCAAGCAAGCCACTTCTATCAAACTCATCTCCCTTTGGCTATATGGTTCACCACTTTGAGGGTGTGGATGGTCAACTTTTAAGTCTTCCATCATATCAGCCCAGATAACCAGATCTAGGGTACAGCAGCCATTCATTTGGCCTCTGACAGACTGCAGGAATAGTCTCTGATAAGCCCCTTAAATTCTACTGTCAATCGCCTTCAGCTCAATTCTCACTGACATTCCCACAACTGAACCACACAATTATAGCTAAACTCATCAAAGTTCCATTTTCTCTGGACAACACTCGAGTGTGATAGCTTTAGAAGAATGTAATGCAATAACAAGCTCCCTGTCTGGGAGGACTGATTTTTTTTAAAGTAAAACAATAATTGGAATTGGAATCCACTCCAAGACCTTGATTCCTCTTAAAAAGTTTTTGAGAAGTGTCAAGAGTGTCTCATATAACGTTCCTTTATCTAACAGCTGCCTCACTGATTGTATAGTTAACCCACATGAGTTGTTCTTCTCCATGTGAGACAGTTGGACAAAGAGGAGATGGTAAAGAGGTGACACAATGATATACAAGTCCTCACCCAGTCCTGAGGTACACCATCCATGCAAATGGCCAAATTATCAGGGGAAATGTAACACACACACACACGCATGTATGCGAGCACACACACAACCACACACACACACCCACATACAGAAATAAAGCCAAAGAGAGGAGGCCATGAATCAAGCGGAGGGCTGAAAGGCCGCCATCGAAAACAAGACAATTCAACAGCCGTAAATATCCATTGGACTTCATAAATTACTTTGCAGACCGTTTCCCACAATGTTGGAGAAGATGTGGTTAAAATGACCAAAATTGCAAATCAACATCTCCGCGGTGCACACCAAAACCTTTCTGTCATTTCTGTACCACAGACACAGAACAGGAAAATCTTAAAATGAGCAATTTAATTCAAACACTTAAGAGCACCACAATGTGCCTTCAAAAACTTACCACTTCATGTTAAACAGCATTCTACCACCGCAGTCTGTGTAAACGTCCAACATTTTAAACCAAAAGTGAGGTCCTGCAAAATCCATAGTGCGCCCAGAGCCCCATTCTCACGCATGCACCATCCAAAATAATATCAGTGCCCCTCCATCCGTCCACAGGCTGGCTGATACAGAGGCAGCCTGTTTAGCGAATTCAACTCTTGAGGAATGAGAGGGGGGAACAGTTTGAAAGTGCCTTCGCCGCACGGTTTAGCAGAGAAAAGGCGTGTTGTGCACGCGGAGAACAATCCCAGCGTTTGAGCCCCTTCTCTCTCTCTCTGAGTGACCCTGGCTTGGCCCCAAACGTCGCTAATGGCCAGCCCTGGAATGTGGCCTCCAATGGCCAGGAGGAAAAAAAGACACAAGACACAGTGAAAGCCCAAAGAGACTGTATATATCGCAAACATGCCAACTACAAGCATGCACTGTACATACTCACATGTGTGGATATAGAATAAAAGACGCGCAGACAGACGTGCAAAATTGAAAATGTATCACTTTGGCAATGACCTAATTCCATTCATTTAGATGGGTGGGGGGGGGGGGGGGGCAGTGCGTGTCACCAGTAGGAGAGGCCCCCTGGCAGAGTGTTAGCAATATTTCCTGAAGTAGCCAATTTTGGAACGGAGGGCACAACAGACCCCTATATCAGGGGCCTGGAAGGGGGGATGTGCAAACTAAGTCCCTTTATCTCTTCCATTCATTTTGCTCTCCCCTCGTTTCCTCTCTGCATTGGTTGACAGCCTCCAGAGCCCAGTTGTGTGTGTTCCTCTAAACAATACTTCTTCAGTGACTCTTCCATCCTCTCTAGGAATCCCCCCCCCAATCGATCAAATCTACATCCCACAGGAAGTGAGCATCTGGCAGGGCGAATGGGGAGGGTGGACCATCAGCAAAAACCCCATGCACCAAACCTACATCAAACAAACCACACAGCAGACTCGGGATGAGGTTATGTATGGCATAATTAACCTATTTATTTCATATGGGGAGCAAATCATGAATCATAACGCAGAAGGGAGAAGTTAATAAGGACCCTTGACGATGGCAGAAAACTAATTTTCATGACTCATAATTCATGGTTTTACTGTTTCAGCTACAGTATTAATATTTCTTGGGTTTATTGATGCAAACTATTGACGTGGAAGAGTCACAGGGGCAGCTATGCATGTGTTTACGTCAAGCACATATGTCATAAAAGCATATTCATCTACCTAAAAGAAATAGATTTTATGGAAATGCAATGCTAGGCAGGGTCTTAATCAAAATCTGTCAGTAGGCTGTAGGGGCAGGCTTCCATTTACTTTAAAAACAAATAAGGAAATGCACACGCATAGAGGAGCATGCAGTGAATAGAGGAAAATGGAAGAATTTATCGAAAATGTCAGCGCTGTTTAGTCTGGAATTAGTAGCACATTTCAAAATAGCAAGAACACGCGCAGGGAAACATTTTCAGGGTTTATGGAATGTATCTGTTTGGATAAACTCACTTCCTGTATAAGAAAAGTAAAAAAAAAAAATAGAAAGTGGGTCAGCATGAGACCATATCACTGTAGGCATTCCATTCCCAACTGCTGCCATGAAGTAGGAACTAATGAAAATTCACTGTGACCAATGCGAATCCTGAGAAATGCATCGGAGCTGACCTACATTCAGAAAGGGAAAAATAAATATCCATACGCAAACACACACACACACACACACGCACACGACCAACTGTCAACAAACACACCAAACCGCATCCGACAGAACTTGATTGTCTGAGCTCCAGCTCCACAACATATTTCCCAAAAAACAAAGAATCCTCCCCGGTCCTGACTCGCTCAGAGGTGAGCGAGGAGGTTTGGAAATCTTTCCTCCGTGGATCACAGCTGACAACACCGCTGCCAACAAAAGCTTACGCCTCAAGCAGTTTCTTTTTTTGGGGTACATTTTTCTGTGCGACTTCTCATTTTGCTTTCCACAAAGATACAATTAGAACTGATTGATGGAAACAGAGCTGATCCATAAGACAGTTACCAACATGTCACTACGGCAGCCAATTTGGACTTGGTTAGGGACACATTTCAAAATGAGATGCCAGTGACAGGATAACCCCTGATGAATAAAATATGGACATGGACACACAAATAGCATATATCTCATTGTGAATGCCAATTCATGAGCGAAGGCTCGGGAAAAAAAACTGAGGGGAAAGCAGTGGGCCATGATTCAATGTGGTAACACCCATGAAAACCTGTGACATGGTGGAGAAAATGTATGTGCAAAAAAAACTGTAGTTTGGCCAACCAATGAATAGTAGAGGGAGAAGGGGAGATAAAAACGAGAGGAAAGCAAGATAGAGTCAAAGTTGAGTGAAGGTGGTTTATGCAATGAGATATATAAAACAACATTTTAAAAGGGAAGTCTATTGACAGATTGTATTGACAGTCTAGACATCAAGCTATGGGAGAACAACCTGTGTTTACGCCCGATTAAACACACACACAACCATTCACACATCCTCCGACACAACAAAAAAAATCAAACTTCAAAAGGTGAGAGTGGTTCCAGGTGAGAGTGTAAGGAGAGGTAGAGTAAAAGGGGGAGGGGGGAGAGAGGGTCAGGTTTTTTTTCTTGATATGTGTTGGGGTAATGGGGATGGGGGGGGGGGATGTATACTTACGTTGCAGTTTGCGGACTGGTTTAGATTGGCTGCAGATCCGTCAGCCCACTCTGCAGTGTCAGTACTGCTGGACTGTCTGCTGCTCTCATACTCCTTCAGCTACGTGGAGAAAAGGAGTTTAGAGAGAGGCAGAAAGGAAACAGGGCTGGACTGAGGGGAGGGAGGGGGGGGGCAAGCCACTCTCACCGGGCATGCTACATCTCTCCACATGTACACCAGTAACGCTCCATTGATGGGCGTCCATCGTGTGCAATCATTGTGCATGTGTACAGACAGACAGACAGGCACACAGACAGACATATTAAAAGGGAGTCGACTCTACTCAGTGATGTAGTGGCTTTTAAAAAAGGTTTGTACTGTAGCTGTGTGGAGTTTGATGAAACAATGTGTTATGCAAGGCATTCAATTATTTTAACATTTTGTCTTACTACTCCTGCCCTCTTTTTATGTGTGTGCTATTACGTTCTGTCATCTAGATCTATGCCTGTCTTTTGGAGCAGACATACATTTATAAAAGACCTCTAGTCCACTACATCACTGGAGAAATACTACATACTTGCACAGCAAGAAGTCAAATCAACTATTGACAAAGGCTGATCATTGATTGGTTAAGAATGTGTTTGTCAAACGCCAGTGTAAGAAGCTGGGATCCAGCTATTGGGCTGAAAGAAAAAATCAAAGTCCTGGGAAAGAAGAAATGATTATCATCTGCCCAGTGGAGAGCAAATCCAGTGTCCAAATGCCATTGGACGGTCATGCTACCCATGAGCAAGGCATTATAGAAGGTGATTTGACAGGAAGGGAGACCCAAGAAAGAAGTCAGATTGAAAAAAGAAACGTAAGGAAATTTGAAAAGAAAGGCCAAGACCTTTATCCAGAGAGAGAGAGAGAGAGAGAGAAAGAGAGAGAGAGAGAGAGAGAGAGAGAGAAAAGCACAATACACCAGAGCTTCCCCCTCAACAGGTGGGGCTATTGAGTTACAATGACCATCAACCCCGCAATTATGAACTGGAAAAGGCACACCGACACACACTCCATGAGCTCACACCTATAATCCCCCTGACACCCGAACCTTGGGAAACACCAGAGTGTGTGTGTGTGTGTGTGTGTGTGTGTGTGTGTGTGTGTGTGTGTGTGTGTGTGTGTGTGTGTGTGTGTGTGTAAAGAGGACAATGTGGGATTAAAATGCAACGCCTCGCACAGGTTAGTAAGAGTGAGTTATTTTAGTAAGCCAGAGCTATATGGTAGGACAAATGAAATAGAAAAGGTAAGAAAGGCTGTAACTAATCCATTGGGGTGGGGGGGGGGGGTCAGGGTGATTTTTTGGGGGGCGGCGGTGGGGGGTTGTGGGGGAAGGGGCTAACGGGAGAGGCAGGGAGTCAGTGGAGCTTATATATTCCTACCCGTGCCAGGGCTTCTTCAACGGTGATCATCTTCTCTTTGACCATCATCATGAGTTGGATTCGCTCCTCGTCGCTCATGGTGATCTCACTGGCCACGTAGCCGATGTCCTCTCCTGTGAGGGGGGAAAAAGAGCAAAAAATAGGGTCAAATATGGAGAAATATCTAGACCTTTATCAAGGCAGCTTTGCTTGATACACTTGCTTTTTACTGAACTATTTGTGTGATTTTAATGCGAGTTTTATGTTGTCTTTATGTTTGTTTGAGCCACAAACTGACGGCACCTTTCTGTCACTATGTGATAGAAAGTAAAGTTATTTGAAATTGAATCTTTTCAGTCTACTCGGGCTGCGTTCCAATACCCATACGTTCTGCTATTTAGTATGGTAGGAAAAAGATGTCCCAATTCTTCCCAAGATTATATGCTTAAAATTACCCGGATGCCTACTACATCCACCGAAGATTTTTTGTGTTTTATATAAATGCATGAGGCAAGCTCAAGACGCAATTTTATGAGGAAATAAATAAGTAAAAGTATGTCCCAATTGTATGCCTATTGCATGCTAATTACATGATTTTTCTAATGGTCAGATGTAGTATGTAGAATAGAAAAAATAATGAGTATGCGATTTGGAACGCAGGGTAGTAAGATGTGTGGAAAGAATAACCCCGTCACACAAACCTTTGGATGTCTGCCGCATGACTGGTTTGTGCTGAGACTTGCGGAAGTTCTGCCAAAAGGATTTGTTCTTCTTCTTGTTGTCCCATTTACCTGAAAGGAAGGGCAGGGTCAGTTACACAGTGGAGAGCATTCACCTGATACATGATGGCATAATATGCCTTTATGTTGCATGGTTTTGTGTAAAAAAAATCAAGCACAAGATAAAATAGCTTAATATAATAAGAAAGATAGTGAAACACAATAGTGACACATGATAAAAGCATCCGAACTTACCTCCAGATCCATCTTCAGAGCTGGATCTGTGCAGGGGCGTTCTGTGGGTGAGAAGAGAGAAAGAACTAAGGTTAGAAAAATGTACTCCTACATCCTCACATCTTCTCATACAAGTTCATTGGTGTCATTTTCTCGTGAACTTGCCCACATAAAAAAAAAATACTGTTTCTCCCATAAACCACAGTGCAGAACAGACAAACACTAGACATATAGTACAGCATGTAAAAGTTTTTAAGTTTGTTTTGCATCAGAAGAAAAATCAGCAACAAAAGCCGACCGGTTATGAATACTTAAACATAAGTAAAAACAATAATAAAGTGCCACAGATAGCAAAGCTAAAAGTGTCTAGCCTCTGTCATCCACAGAGCTCCAGAACACATCGAGTGTGTTTGTGAATTTGCTCTCTGACAGGGAGGGCTGCAGTTGGGTCTGTTCACCACTTGGGGTCAGTGGTGGCACTTATGTGACAGTAAAACCAGGCTCCTGAGGCTTAAGAGGGAGAGGAGTGGAGAGAAATTGTTGTCAAAATCAGTGGCTGAAAAGATCCAGTATTAATAAACAGGCATGTAAATAAAAGGGCATCTAAATAAAGGGGGGGGGGCACCGTAGCTATAGCAACATGCCTGTTTATCAAAGCCTTTGCTGTGATTTAACACTGGATTTATTTTTCAGCGCACACACAGTACTGACAGGTTAGCAGATCGTGACGAGATATTTACTGATGTTGACAGAAAAATGATTGAACAACAGATATTCTCCAGAATGACTGACTCCACCTTTAAGGGGCAGTGAAGAAAAAGGGGAAGGTCAACAAGAGTGAGAAAAGGAGAAGGGGTTACATGAAGTGAAGATGGAAAGTTTGGAACAGAGAGGGAGAGAGGAACAGAAGGAAGGAGAAAGAGAGAGAGAAAGAAAGAGAGGGGGGAGAGAAACCACAGGGCAGACTCAGCCTGTTTGTGTTTCCACTTCCCTCCACAGGATAGGCAGTCACGAGGAAGACAGAGGGAAGAGTGTGAGAAGAGGGAGAGAGGGCAGAAGAGAGGGAGAGATGGAAAATAACTGAGTAATAAAAAAAAATCTGAAAAGACATACAGTAGGTGTAAACCACCCTAAATAATCAGAGCTAACAGAGACACTATTGCCTAGAAAGCTCCACGAGCTGCACTCAGCATCCAATTATGTCATCAAAGTCATGTGTGAGCCACGACTTCATTCCAAATTTTTCTCCAGGGCCATGTAAGGCCTTGGGTGACTCTCCCTTGTTCTGGAAGAGATCTGAAATCCACATCAACTGCAACCTATTTGTTTTGTCATTAAAAGGTGCAGTCAGATATTCTGGAGAATGCATTTTGTCAAAAGTCAGCATCTCCTCACGATCCACTACGCGTGCGTACTCATTGTGCGCTGAAAAACGTGTCCATTGTTAATACACAGCTTACTAAGCTCTGTAGACGGGCATGTTGCTAGCTACAGTGGGCCCTCTTTCTTTCTTTCTTTCTTTCTTTCTTTCTTTCTTTCTTTCTTTCTTTCTTTCTTTCTTTCTTTCTTTCTTTCTTTCTTTCTTGACATACCCGTTTACAGAGCCTAGGCTGTAGACACCATCCTACAGGTCAACAGATATGAGAGAGAAAGTAATAGTGATTGATGGTGGCCGCACACTCTAAACTTTTCCCTTCGTTCAATTAAAAGTGAACAAGTCAAAGGGGGGGGGGGGGGGGGGAAGGAGAGATAAGAAGGACACATTTGCTCAGTTGAGATCCTCAGAGACCTATTTGGCAAATTGCTCTACTAAAAGGAATAACTTCACTGTCTCTTACTTGCACACATCCACACACCCTTCATGATTGCGGCCAATGTGCACATATGGGCATAGAGCTACCCAGCCATGTGAAAGTGTGCGACAGGATCAAAACCAGAGGAACAGGTCACTTCCCTCTCCAGTGGCTGCATGCATGTGTGTGTGCATGTGTGTGTGTGTTGTAGTTTGTGTATATGTGTGCATGTGCGTTCACATGTTTTTTTCAGACATGGCGGCCATCCCCTCGGTGCATTGGGAAATCTTCACGTGGCTTTAAAGCCCCGGCTGCCATGGCAACATAATGAGATGCTAATTGAATGGAGGCCTGCATGGTTTGCCCCTCTGTTCACCCCCCGCCCCCCCCCTCCCCCCTCTCAGATAGGCTAGGGCCAAAGCTAATGCTAATAGGACTCACTCAATGGAAGCTTTTCTGTGGCTCCCCATTCCTCCAAGCTCTATAAATTAACCTCCCATACGGCACGCACACACACACACACACACACACACACACACACACACACACACACACACACACACACACACACTTTAAAAAACAGCCTGAATGTCTTTCAAAGAGTGTGTCAGCCCAGGCATTGTGCGGCTAGGCAACTTAATTGGTTTAACCTTAAATCTTTGGCATGCCTTTTTCTATCTCAATCCGGTTCTTTGCATTGAGTAGGGGACATCTAAACTGCTTTAAGAAAGCCTTAGCCATTAGCATAAGCCGCCAACTTTCTATTTTCTGCATTATATTAAATACAGTATGTTAAATTCTGCTGAACCTATGCACTGCTAGGTGAAAGTTGCATTTCATGTTAAGTGTAACAAACGTGCTTATGAGAGCTTAGTGAATATAATATGTCAACAGCACTTTACTTGAATGGGAGTCAGGCATAAATGATAACCTGTGAGTGCCATACATGTAACATCATAAGGATCCCCTTTGTGTGTTATGGTTGTAGGGCTGTTTTAAAACATGCTGCACAACTCAACAGGGATCTAACAGACCTAGTCTAGCAAAGAATATACGGTAAACCTGCAAGCATGTCCTGTGTATACACAATAGACAAACTCCCAAATTCAAAAGATAACATTTGAGTGAAAAAACACCCCACCAGCTCATCCATTTCAGGGTGAAAAAAGTGATGCTTGACAGGCAGCTTTGATATGAATATGATACAGTATGTGTGACAGAGCACCTGTCCACCAAAGATGATAGACCGCCACATAGTAAGATTTGGACACGCAGCTGTGCGTCTCCATTTTTAACTACACTCGGCATAAATCACAGCATTGTATCACACATATACGTATGAATGTGTGTGTGTGTGGGGGACTAGCCAGCCAGCCTGCCACCTGGAGCGAGGTGATCTCCGGTGGTGCAGTCCAGACAATGAAAGGCGGGGACCTTGTGTGACAGTGGCAGTCAACAGGAAAGAGCAGGGGGGGGGATGGCCTCTTCAGGGGATCATGGAAGAGGTCAGAGGTCATATTGTGGGGGAAGACATTAGGTCTTATGGAAGGAAACATTTTAAAAAAATGTTTGTGTCTGGGACTGTGTGTTCCAGTCTAATGTCCCACTGCTCACATCAACCAGTAACAGTTCCATGAGGGCTGCTGCAACACTCAAGCCACAAGTGGGTAAATATGCTGACGACAAGGTACTTTAGTTTTCCAACGTGGTACTGTTGTTCTGAAACAGATTACATTTCCATCTGATTATTAGCTACATAAGCTGGGGCTTGCAGGAGCACAACTGCCTTCTAAAATGTTGCAATCCTACAAATCCTATTGGGAGCCAATAATCAAGTATGTTCTATCTTGTATTTGTGGCAATTTTATGCATTCATCAAAACCCATTTGCATCTGCTGTGTTGACCTAACCGATACACATAGGCTGCCCTCTCTCTGCAACAATACCCACCAATCAATCGCAAATTTAAAACAGGAAGCCCCCCTCCCCCCGCCCCCCCCCTCAAATCTTGAACTCTCCGGCCTTCTGAGAGCACTCTGTCATCGCCACTTGCATACCAGGCATAACGGGAGCCGTGCCCAACCACTGCCAACCGAGTGGCAAGGAGACGCACAGACAGACAGAGAGGGGTGGGGCAGCCCAAGATGAAGTCTGAGCTATTGTCCTCACGGAGAAGTGATGACGGGGGTATCCGTGTCCGTGCGTGTGAACCGTGCGTGAGGAATTTGTCGCTAAAAATGGGGGGGGGGGGGGGGGGGGCTTGTCTATGACTCTGCCAGCGCATGATAAATCACTATACCTGAAAACCTTTCCACAGCAGCGGAAAAGTGGACAATAAGGGAATGTAATAGAGCACAGAGCAGTGGTGGGTGAGTGGGAGGACACGGGGTCTAGCAGCAAAAAGGATTGATTTAACAAGTTTCGGAGGCTTGGAGGATGGAGGACATAAAAACTTTAAAAAAAGGCGAAGATTCATTCCATTAAGGTGATATAAGGCTCTTCACACCCAACTCTGACACCGTTAATGGGAGTGTGGGGCTTTATAGAAAAAGAGAAAAAGAGAAAAGTTATAGTGTAAAGGACAGAGGTGAAGAGGAAGAGAGTGAATGTGGAGCAGTTTTCATTAGAGATGAAGTGAAGATTCAAGGTGCAACAAAGTGTGAACGTGTATGAGAGAGAGGGGATGGAGCATGTGAGACACGGAGAGAAGAAAGAAAGCAGACTGACAGGAGAGAGAGAGAGAGAGAGTAGCAGAGTCTTAGGGTCTCTCTCTCTCTATAAGATCCCTCTCCAACAGCAGGCAGACGTCATTTGAACATTTTGGCATCTGGTTCCCATCATCCTCGGCAGTTGTCTGTGCAACATATACAGGCCATGGGAGAAGAGATCATGCCTGTGGTATGCGCTTCCTCTGTCACATGACCATGGGGGGGGGGGGGGGGGGTCACACTGCAGTGATGTTGAGCAACAAACGGGAATGAAATATATAAGAAAGCTGTAGATAAGGAAGAGATCATTTCTTGGGTCACGCTAAGATTTATTTTACCGCTGGCCCAGGCAAACATGGCAGTTCTCCAACTAAAAAAGGTGTAGTCAGCGATTTTAGAGAATGCACGTTTTTAAAAATCAGTGAATATCTCCTCATGATCCCCTACATGTCTGTACTGTGTGTGTGCTGAAAAAAGAATACAGTGTTAATACACAGCAGCCTAGTCCCTGTAAACTGGTATGTTGCAAGCTATGGTGGGCGCCCTTTTTTTACATAGCCTTTGTTTACATACAGTTAACATATATGATTTCAGAGCCCACACACAGTGAGGACAGGTAGCGAATCGTGAGCAGATATTCACTGGATTTGACCAAAAGTGATTTGTCAACAAGTGTCTCGAGAATTGCTGATTCCACCTTTAATTTACCACCACTTACCGACAACACTGCTCAAGGAGCTGGTTCTGTATTGAAGGTTTCATGAGTCATCTTGTTGTGAGCAAACAATTGCACACAGATTCCTGACCTTTAGTCTCGCTTTAACAGAGATGAAACAAAACCCAGTGTTTACTCAAGGTGCCATATGTGTGTTTGACTACAGCAGGTTTAATACAGTTTGACAGCAGGGCATTTGGAGAGAGGTTTTGCCGACCAACACGGATAGCTTTTCACCGTGAATGTTACAGTGATCTCATGGTGGAGAATGTTCATACGCACAAAACACAGAAAGTGGTGTGCATAAAAATGAACACAAGCACTACACACACTTTGTGTTACGGGAACCATTGAAAAAGGAACCCCACCCATGCAAGGTTCTCATCCTGCTCTTTCGTCCATGCTACTTGGCTGTAATCATTGGGCCATCAGCCTCTCTGTCTCCCCCTCTCTCTCCCTCTCTCTCCCCCTTCTGCTGGACACAAAGGCAGGAAGGAAGCATGGACGGCCGGAGAACAGAACCGCTGCTGGACTGAACAGGTTTGGCTGGAGGAAGCAGCCAGTAGTTTTCCTCAGGGGAGCGACTAAGGGTCATGTGTGTGATGTCTATGAATGTCGTGGGTTGATTTCCTTTATACACACTCATAATAATAATAATACAAAAAGGCGTCATAAAATGGGGCATGGACAGTGTTTCAGCTAGGGACATTAGGAAATACACTCATTTTGGTCTCCCCCCCAGTAAATTTCCAGTCTTTGTGCTAAACTAAGTTAAGCTGACCTGCTGGGCTGCTGGCTTTACTGTAGTCGCATGTTTTTTTTGTATCAATCCTGTTTCATCCCAAAACTGCAATATGAATTGATAAATTGAATTTCTGAATTGTCTTTTTATCAAAATTCCTTCTGACGTTAAGTGTGTTATATTAAGCATTTCTTATAATCTACTGTAACAATATACAAAAGAAAATTGTGTCTGTCTATCTGAATTAATCAGCCTATTTTCCATGTATGTTCAAGTATATTCAAAGGCGGCCATAGCCAAACCCATTTCAACCGCCCACTCACACAGTTCATCCGTGAAAGTTAAGAGTTTACCACCCGAGGAGCTCACCTCTGCTGGTGATGTACGAGGTCAGGGACCTTCTGCACAGGCTGTCACATAACAGATAAGATCAATCATGTGAGCTGCCTTTCTCCATCTCTTAACAAGCAGAGAGGCTGAGTGTGATCCATGAGTCTGTGTGTGTGTGTGTGTGTGTGCAGACATGTACGCTTTGATGCAATCCAGACACAGACCCGCGCTGCACATTGTTTTGACATGCTCCGGCCTCAGTTGCACGTTACAATGTTGTAGAGGAGCAGAAAAATAAATAAAAAATACAAGAACACTTACTTTCTGTCCGTTTCTGGAGTGGACACCTCACTGCTGAAGCCTAAGGATTCCTGGAGGAAGGGAAGAAGGATAAGAGCGTTTTAGATATTAGACTTTTGAGCCAATAATGGTATAAAAAAAAATTCAAAAATAAATAAAAAAGCTGTTAGGTTTAGTGGACATAGCGTCTTTGCCTACCTGGATCTCAGTACGGAGCTGAAGGGATGTGCTGCTTGGGTCCTGTTTCTCCTGTGGGGGGAGGGGGGGAGAAAGGAGAGAGAGAGAGAGAGAGAGAGAGAGAGGTCAGTGATCAATTACCTAACAACACACGGGCATATGAACTGTGAGTGCAACACTGAGAAACCCTAGAAAAGGTAAAAGAAGGTCTGCATATGGAGAAGAAAAGGTCAGTTGACTCCAAATACAGTGGATGGCATGTCTAACAAAGCCCTCATGGCGGAAAGACGTCCTCTAAAAAGGTTCAGGTTCATCAGACACACCTGCATTTCAGTGAAAACAAAGCAAGCAGCGGGCACCACGTGTGCACTGCCAACAAGTCAGGTCTGGTTTAGTGTAACCCATACCCGCCATACTTGTTTTTCATTGTTACCGAATTACACTGTGCTCTCTTGACAGATCACGCCATGACAAAAGCACCTACGTAGTCGGCTCCAGGAATTCCATAAAGTGACGACTACAACAACAAAAACAACAGTGTGCACCTCCCTGAACACGAGGCTACACCAGCTTGTGTGCCTCAAATCTTGCTGTGTTTTATTAAATTGAATGGCAGCCAGCAAGAAAGGGTAAACTTGTTTTATATGGGAAATATATCCAGATTTTGGCAATGAATTTAAGGAATACAATTATAGAAAAGGCCTGGCTTGTACAAAAATAACAGTGGAAAATATTCATTTTTAACCTCTCCAAACTTTTTTGTTGTTAACGAGCTTCCCCTAGGACACCATGTATGTCAGGGCTGCTTTCACCATTACACAGTTCTGGTGTTTGCATACATGTGTGAAAAGCCGGTGTCCTCATCATGGCATATCCAGATACAAATTCGTCCCTAAAACTAAATGCTTCTGCAGACCGAGACGGGGGCTACACACAATCACAACAAGTCTGCAACTTAGATTTTTTATATCCAGCATGTGATCATTTGAGGCCAGTGCATAACCTCTTGGTGCTGTGATCTTTGAGGGCCTTTGAAGTCTCATGGAGCAGATTAACTAACAACCCTGCACTCACGCTCGCCCCAATACTAACACACTTTTGAACCATACAGAAGCAGATAGTGACCAGATTTTCATAAATGTGGACCGACCATGGGACTTTACAGCCCTTGCACTCTAACCTCAAGGTTACTGTCATTAAAATGTTGCTTGCTTTTCTAGTTATTTTCTTGCCGACTGCCCAATGTTAAATATGTGGCATTAACTCTCCATGCGGCTTTAATCCTTTTGACATGCGCAAGAGGGTATAACAGAGGTTAACCAAGCCCCTACTACTAGCTTCAGTTATGCCAGGATACCATAAGGAGTCATAATTAGGAGAGCACAATACAGTGGGAAATACATAAAAATATTTGTGGAAATAGCAATGCATATATGTTTGTGACAGGCTCGGATGCAGACTTATAAGGTGGCATGGGAGTGAGCTTAGGGAGGAGGTTAGTCAGCAACATGCTTTGTAAAAGTTATATAAGGACAAGACTTTTGTGATGACATCTTTGCTTTCATGTATTTTGGGCCATTTTTTGAGGAAGTGACAACGCTGTGGTGGCATTGCTCAAATTCATCAGGTCCCAATGACAGGACGAAACATAACCTAAGACAACCTCAGTTCCCTTTTCCATTTTCTGTCTGACTTTCAAATAAAACTCCAGATACTTCAAGAAGACATCTCATGATCCAAAGTGAAAGTCAACATTATGGTCAATTTTTGCAATGTATTCCAGGCATACAGAGGCATGGAAATGATGTTTCTCTCTGACCTAAGGTGCAATAAGTACAAAAAGGATCGAATAAGATGAGATGAATTAAGATGTATATACAATAAATTCTAAATAGTGCACAAATCCAAACGCTGAAATAAACATGTCTACTTTTGTACATGTGCAAGATCTTCCAATCCTATCTGCACAAAAAGGGTTTCATATTAAGTTTCAATGAACTGGATTTAGATGACATAAACAAGAGTTTAAATTCTAGTCTGTTAGCTTAGCGGTGGCATTTTAACATGTTATCTCACTGGAGCATCAGGATGCTTCGATAAAAAGATGACATCAGCCAAGTAGGTGAGGTCAATAAAAGCAGGTTGATGGCTGCTGGTGCTAGGTGACAGACTTCCTAAAACCATTAAACAGCACAGTGCTGCTGCCACAGAGAAGAGACTGATTGAATGTGGAGTTTCCCCAAATGGAAAGCGGGATTAGGAAATGAGTTTGTTTCTGAGAAATGCACATCATTCTCTACATCTCTCCACACACACTCAGATATTAGATTGTGGGATAACGGTCACAGGAAGATGACTGTATACATACATGTTGGACCTTCAGGCTTCCTAATCAGAGTGACCTGTAGTTTGACCTTTTTTTCTTCTTTGACGTGTGCTGTGGGGGCGAGGGAGTACAATGCTTCCACACCCTCACACTCCAAGCATTAGTCAGCGAGCGGCTAATAGTTAAAAGACCTTGGAAGTGACCTAACCTCATTTAAAGAGCTCTTTCAGAGTGCATAGCCTAGCCTGCGGGTCATAACAGCAGGAGACCTTTTGGTGCTGAGGTGGCTAAAAGCCTCACATTTTAGCCCGAACCCTACACTTATCACAACAGCAATCAACTGTGTGGGCAGACGATAATGATGCTATAGAGAGACAGTCTGGCTGGCTTTATCTTGTTATAACGTTAGCTATTAGCACTACCAGGTCCTCTTTAGCACTATAGAGCATTTGCCTGTTTATCTATTTGTCTGTTGCAGCGATTGAGCAGGGGGAAAGAGGCACGGGCTCCGGAACTTTCTTTTGCAAATGTAAATCAAGTCGATGTCGGAAATAGCTCTGAAACGGTTTGTCCATCCCAGGGAATATGAGGATTCCCATAAGTCAGAGAGCAGGTATCCTCGACTAAGGACATAAAGAATTACATCTGCCAAACCTACAGAGGTGCAGGGATTGGTCTCATTACATTTCCGGGCGGCTTTGCATTGGGAAAAGCTGGGATGTACTGGAATTCAGTTTTCTGACAGAGCTTAACTGAGACAAAAAAAAAGACATCTATCCTTAAACAAGCACAGCCGGCACACTCTGCTCTGTTTAAACAACAGTGTGGTGCAGAATAATGTGGGTGTACTCAGCAAAACCCACACACAGAAAGAACGAGGTGTGTGTTCTGTTCACATGCAGTGTTGAATACTTTGCTTGACTAAGATAGCGGCAGATTAGTCTTCTTGCTCTCGGATCCTCTTTGGTGGCTATTGCACCGAAAGGGAAAGGTATGCCTGTTGTGCCAGTGGATAGTTATGGGTACCAGGCCTACTGGTTGTAAAGATGTTTACAGAAAGCCACATATGTGCCACTACAGACACAAACCTAGACATACCCCAACCCAGTAGCGCACACACACACACACACACACACACACACAAACACACACACACACACACACACACACAATCTGTCTTCCACTGACAGAACTGCTAAGAGATAGACACACAAAGCAGCCCTGTGTTCCTCCTACTCTTCCTCAGCTTCCCTTTGCTACACGTCTGTGTGTGGTGTGCCATCTCTGACATAGAGGAAGGGGGCGGGAGGGCCAACAGATGAGAGGGGAGATCAGTGAAACACAAACAAATTCTACATCCCGTTTGCCTTCCACTGGAGATCTGTGAGATGAAACTTCTCTCAGACTAGTGCATCCCTAACGGAAGAAGTTGCTAGTGTAACTGACACACTTTCTAAAAGAGAATATGAAATGGAAGTATTTTCTAGGGGATGTCTGCGTGTGTGTGTATGTGTGTGTGTGTGTGTGTGTGTGTGCAACTGCGTGCGTGCGTGTGTGTGAGAGATATTTGAATCTCATAACACAGTCCCAGAGGGGGTACGCTATCCTTTACATGAACTTAGCAGCATCAGCCTGAGATACTGACCTACTTACCCTGAATTGACACTGAACGCGTGAGAATGTGCATGTGCTTTCCCTTCAGATCTACTCAGGGTTGTTTGTGCATATAATTCACTGTGTGTGTGTGTGTGTGTGTGTGTGTGTGTGTGTGTGTGTGTGTGTGTGTGTGTGTGTGTGTGTGTGTGTGTGTGTGTGTGTGTGTGTGTGTGTGCAATGCCCATCCAAGACTGATTGGTTAAACGAGACCGAATTAAGTTAAATTAAAAGGAGAGAGAGAGAAAGCGGTACAGGGGAATTTGAGGTGGGGGGGGGGCTCCTACTAATGAGAATCACGATGAACTAGCATCTCGAAAATACCCCCCCCCACACACACACACACAAATAGAAGCGTCAAAAGCTACTGTGAAATGAATTGCAATGTCTTTGCTTTCCGTCATTAACGCAGAAAGACTCTGTTAAGAGAGGGACAGGAAAATAGCAGCAGTTTAGTAAAAACATGTCTGCGAAGCCCACCAAAAGGCACAAGTCCTCACTGTGGAGTTAGAATTGCCAACCGGATATTCGGCAAAACCACTGAGACCATGCAGGTGGCTTAGTGGAGGTACGCCAGTTGGCAAGCTGTGTGTGTGTGTGTGTGTGTGTGTGTGTGTGTGTGTGTGTGTGTGTATGTGTGTGTGTGGTTGCTTAGGTAACGACTGTGCATGTGGAGAGACGGGCACAGACTGGAAAAGCCAAAGCCCAAAAAAAAGATATTACCGGTGGGACCGGTATGGCGCGAGGACAAGCCTGTAGAACCAGCTTATTTTGGAAGATCCTATAGTAGTTCTACACATACACACTCATGACTGAACACACCGCCCTGTATTGGAATCTCACACAGAAAAGGAAATATGTTCTCATCGGGCAGTATAGACCACAGTCGGCCATGCCACCTGTGAGCTTCTTCATGATAACATTAGCTTATGAGAAACGGAAAACCATTGGTGCACACATTTACACCTCTGTCCAATTCCTTTCCAAACGGTTTTAGAGTGTGTGTGTGTGCGCGTGCGCATGTGTGTGCATGTGCGTGCATGTGCATGTGCGTGCATACTTGCAGCACAGGGCCCGCCTGCTTCCACACAGTGTGGAGCATTCCTTAAACCTCGTGGATCATAATGGTTTTGGTATTTCGAGACGAATACCAGACTTATTAAAAATTCCAGCGACAGCATAGCGATCCCAGTCCTGACATACAGTATAAATAACCCACAATACAAATTTCAAATATACCACTCGCTTTCAACCAGAGTTATGCCAACAGTGGAGCAGTGCCCACATCATTTGAAAGTAATCTAGGGACAACACAGTCTTCTGACTGAGCGTATCGAGTTGCTCTGTTTCTAGGCCAATGTCTGAAGGTGGAAAGGGAAAAAAAAATAAGCAGCAGGGTTGATCTTTCTTCCACACTGTAGCTTTAACCCAGCTGAACTGACCCACTTAAATTGACGAAAAGAAACTTCATGGAGGCATTTGGGCATTAACCAGTGTTATTCACCTCATGGCAAAAAACACAAGCCTACACTTGAGTCTTGACCCCTAACTGTCGAGCTAGAAAAGAAGCATGGCGGAGAATTTCCTGAGGCCAGCCAAATCAATCTGACCCCGGCCGAGGGTGTTTTTTTCAAGTCTAAAGTGCTCCAGTTATGAAGTCATAACAGTGAGACCAAACAAGTGAAGGATGTTTGGCCAAAACATCAAAAAAGGAGTTAATCTTCCAAGGCCTCCTCGTTTGTTTTTTAAATTCACAACTTTAAAATGACCCCTCAAGGATATCAACCACCACGGATACTGATGCAATGTGTCATTATGGGTTTACAGCATGTAGAAATGTGTTAAGAGGTTTCGCCCCGCAACCGCAACATTTTTAAATGAAACCGTTTTTTTTTTATTTATATTTTGATGGTGTACTTCATTCCTTGTTTCACTGTGGGTTTTAGGAGACATGTTTGATGTTTTCATCCTGTCAGCTTAACACAATTATCTAACCCAACCCGGCCAGTCGCTGCACGCCTCTTGGGACACTTCCTGCAGCATCCATGTCCAGGTTTTTTGCATGTTCTCACCTTAGGCAGCAAGTGCAGTGTTGCGGAAAAGATAGGAAAATGCAGGTCTTATAAAGTTTAAGGCTAATAAATATTTTTTTCTCTAAATCAGATTTGAAGAACTTTCATTTATTTTCTGATCTTTGTGAAAATGTCACTGAGGTAACTGACCTATCCACAAGCCAGGGCAAAGCTGAGTCATGCTTAACATTTGATGAGTAGGCGGAGTGAGAAAATATAAGATAATACACTCAATTACTCTAATGATATCAATTACACACTAGCAGTTTTCAGAAAGAAAGGCGTGTTTGAAGAATGGATGGGAAAAGATTTATAAGCTCTATGTTCAGAAGGTGAATCTTATGGTAATTATCCACCATTAGTGGTTTTGCTCTTATATATTTCAGACATAAATCAAATGATATGCAGTAAAAGACTCTTAATTCTCACTCATTTTGTCATAAGTCTTTACTTTCACTATATTGTCTGACATCTCACTAACCTGTCACTTGAAATAGCATTTTTTTTTTAAATGTTGAACTCTTTGCTCACTTTCAAATACGTCCTACCACTTGCACCAATATGCCTTATGCATCACCAAAATCAGCATGCCAGTGAGGGCCATTCCAAATGCTCTTGGGGCTATAGAAGAGCCGGGAAACTGTGTGTGGTATAGTGCTAATCCATAGGTTTCATTCCCAAAGGGAGGGGGGGAAGTTTGTTTTACCTCTTTTGTCCGCGCTACTCATAGAACTAACATGAAGATGCAGAGGAACAACCCATAGAGGCCATGGCCAGGCAGGAAGCAGGGTTACATTGATAGTCATCTCTTAGAGAGCCTCTATCATCAGCAGGCTGATAGTGAGAGTTCCACATTTAACCACAACAGAGAGAGCCATCACTTTGTTAACCGAGGGGCCCACCTCAAGAGCTGGCAGAACCGAAAGAGAAAACAAACACAAATGTCGAGCTCCACACATTTCGTTTTGCGAAAAAAGGTTGGGTGTTGCAAGAACATTTATCAAAAAACGGAGCTGAAGCATCAACAGAAATTCCCTTAAAAAAAGGATCATATTTGCTGGCTTAAGAGTAAACCAAAGAAGGGTTTGGGGAACAGAAACTTAGATAAGCTTGACACACGTATTTCAGGCAATTCACACGCTCCATGCCACACCTTGCATTTCTCACGCAAATTATAACTCTGCCAAACAATTTTTTTTAAATATATGCTATATAATATAGCTTCTTAAGATTTAATATTGATCCCCAACCAACACCCGTCCAACCCAACCCCCCCGAACAACTACCCTAGGCCTACACCCATTTCACTAGTCTGGCATTTGGTATTAATCCAGTGATACTTTCATCATAAAAGTAATACAATAGGCTATATTTGAACTAAAACAAAGGAATTATACTGAACTGAACTTGTGTTAACAAACATTATTATGCTTTAAATTAATAAATAAACACAAAACATTTTTTCACTCACGCGCTTCACGTGCTCGCATGGGAAATCCGCTTCTGTCTCACTCTAAACAATTTCCAAAAGTTGAGAACCCTGAGCTTCTTCTTCTTCTCTTTAGTGACAACCATGCTGACCACAACTGTGTAGGTGTGTACTTTCTGGTTTGAATTTTATCAACGCTAAATTGCAAAATGTGATGTCAGATAACATATGGAGGACTTTAAATTCATGTGGTGGCCATGCTAACCCCTGTACAGCACCCCCTTAATCGTCTGCCTCCTCTTGTAGGCCGGGTGTGAAGATTAGCAAAGGTCAAAGCTAAGGTGACCCTTGCCCCGTAAGTCGCATGCCTCCTGACCAAAGCAGATTTGAGAGTGACTTATAGGGCGCTTTCACAACTCACAGTCTGCATATAGTTTGCTTCCTTGGTTTGCACGTGATGCAATAATGATACATTATGACCTTCATTGTCCCAAACAGTTCCACTATGGGGGCAGTGAGATGATTCAAGTCACAAAAATAGAAAATAACTGACCTAATATGATGAAATAAAAGACAATGACAATGGTGAGGGAGTGGGAGTGGGGTCTCATTGAGGCACCATTGCATCAGCCACCATCCTGTACCCTTTAACAAGTGACAGGTCTTTCCCCCAAAGGCCATGTCCCTCAGGAGAGCCACTTGCTAAATGTCTCCCCCCATTGACGTGCCTCTTGGACACTGTGACCTTTTCTCTGGCCCGTCTGCATTATGTTGGCTCGCAGCCACTGTTATCTGGACACACTTCACCAGATACAATGAGCACCTTCGCTAATACTCTCAATCAGTCTACTCTGCTGGGCCTATTCTCAGTTCATTTTGGTCCCTGGAGCTAGTTTTTTTTCTCCTGGCCTCCTCTTGTATATTGCCTATCACAATGTTTCACAGATACTGTGACACAGCCTTGGAGTCTATGACCCATCCCAGCAGTGGGAAAATGAAGCTGGAAACAGAATTGGCCATACTCTTAAGCAATCATTTTGTTGTAACAATATGAGAAAATAAATAAGAATTGTGTTTTAACCTTCTCTCTACAATGGTAGGTACAGAACAATGCTGCTCTAGGACTTCAATATTGCCCCAAACCTCATTTTTAGAAAAGGACTGAACTAAAAAGGCAAGGCGAAGTTCAATCCATACAGCGTGGGTGGATCCTGTGCTTTTGAGAAGGTGTTTTCTGACCCATATTCCTTTGTGTTTTTCCTATCCTCCTCTTCTTCCATATGTTTTGGTGCCAAACTTGTCAGAGTGGCAGGACAGCTGCAGGCTCTCATATTCGCCTCATCCTCTGTTCACTTCCTTATCCTTGGCTATCCTGTACTAGGCTTAAGGCCCAGTCTGCCCATTTTGCCTCTCTTCTTACACACAGATGACACCTTACCAAATGATATTAAGTCCAGAGATCATGTTTCATATCACCGTGAAACTGACATGATGGTAAAAATAAAAATGATGGCCAAACAGAGTGAGCACTTAATCTATTATAGGATGCTAAACTGATTTATGTTATGCTTTCCAAGTCCACTCCTGGTAGCTGTGAGAACAGGGTGTCAGCCTGCAGTTGTGAAGAAAGGAAGTGCACGATAAATCAGCTAAGCATCTCTAGCCATATCTGTCTGTCGCCCCAACCAAAACCACATGGCCAACTGCAAGCAGCGGAAGGCCTTCTAGTAAACTGGCAAACCAGTAATGACAGACACAAAATATATGAGCAGAGAATATTTGGACAGGGGCTAAAATAAGAAAAAGCGGTAGTAACATGATATCAGCTGAGCTAAATCTGTGGAGAGGGAAACTGACTCATTATTTTGTCAGGCAGTACTGTGTCACTTGTGACACCTAAATGCCTCATTTTATTGGAGTCAGCCATCTTGCTTTAAAACACACAGTCCCTGAATGTCGAACAAACCTGCAAGTAGCTATTTTTAATATTCATTTGATTTTTAAATTTAGCAAAGATGAAATTTTCTAAGAGTTCAAACAAATTAAATTCACCATGAATATGTCATAGAGCAATTATTAAGTTAGCATAACACTTAACACTTGCTCTTGTATTAGTGGACCAATGGGTTTGTGTGCTGCACACCACGAGGCCCTCTGTAGCAGCACCAGTAGCATTTTCTTCATACATTTGTGTGCAGCTTGGCAACCAAAAGGGGTGCCCCACTACCCTACATCCTTGTGAAAAGGCCGGGCCCCCCAAAACACCCCACCCCACTGTTACATTCACTTGATCTACAGAAGGCAAAGAGCCTTTGGGAAAAGTCTTAATCTTTAGGACACATTCATGTGTGTTGCGTCGCCACTGTTCCTTGCCAGCTTGTTGGCAAAGATTGTGGAAATTACACTCTGTAAAGCCATGAGGGGATTTTTAGGGCCATTATTAAAGGATTTACAAAAAAATGAATCATTTGTCCAAAGCAATTTGTAGGCATGCAAACAGAGAAGAGTGCGGGAAATACTGTGGCTGACATCTGCATTTTTACTCAAAGTATGTTGTTTTGCAAGATTGTTTTCCATTTGTATCTCTGTGTGTGTGTGTGTGTGTGTGTGTGTGTGTGTGTGTGTGTGTGTGTGTATGGTAAATGGTAAATGGACTTGTATAGCGCTATATCTCCGTTTATCACAGACTCAAAGCGCTTTACATTGTTTTTTTTGTACACATTCACCCAGTCACACACACATTCATACACCGATGGCAGCAGCTACGACGCAGGGTAGGCTTAGCACTAGGGTGCTAAGCTAACTAAGCTAACTATCGGGAGCAATTCGGGGTTCAGTGTCTTGCCCAGGGACACTTCGACATGTGGCGGGGAGACGGGGGATCGAACCTCCGACCTGCACACCAGAGGCGAACTTCCTACCCACTTCGCCACTGCCGCCCCAAACGACATGTGTGTGTGTGTGTGTGTGTCTCCATGTGTGCATTTGTGGGTGTGTTTGTGTGCATGTGTGCATTTGTGGGTGTGTTTGCATATGTGTGTGAGTGAGTGAGTGTTTACCATGTCGAGCTCTTGGGAGACTCGTCTCTTGCGTAGCTCCTCCATGCGGTCTCCGACGTCGTTGAAGCAGGTGTTGTAGTACTCAGAATACTCCTGGGCAAGGTCATCTATGTTACCCAGAGAACCATCCTGAAGAGAGGGGGGAGGGAGAGAGAGGGAATGCTTTAGCCAGGGAACTACAACAACAGCCTGGGGGAAAGGACAGCTCATGATGCCTGTACTCACAAAAACAACTCCATATGGACAATTTGTTACAGTGAATCACTTGAAAGTGAAACAACATTTCTAAACCCCGCATTGCCATCTCGAAATGCCGTAATGTATTTTTTTTATGCAGCTTTTATTACTTGACATCATTCCACCAGTGCTACAACGAAAAACCATGATCAAGTTAGTACACCGCGTGACAAGCACAAGCTGCTATATTCTGTTTGTTCAACAGAAGATGGAAAAAATAAAGAATTTGTACGTAGGTGGTGGTACTACCGAAACAGATTTGTGCAGAGTGATAAAACACATGAAAAGGAGGGGAGTTGTTTCCATTCTAGAATGTACTCACACACATCCATCCATACAGTAAATAACCTAAAAATACTCCTCAATAAAAGGTCGGCATATTTTGTCCGTTTGTTGATTCTTATCAGGGCCCATTCAGTGAGTAAGTGTCTTAGGGCCAGCCATGTTGTGATCCCAGGGGTCTCTTGCCTTTGTCAAGAACTCGTAATCGAGAATGCCCTTTACCTCCTCGGACATTCACCCAACTCCAAACCCAAACACGCTCTTCCGCTTTGCTGTGGTTTAGGTCAGCACAGTTCCTGGCTTTGTGTGAGAGACGTGTTTGAGATTGAGGGAGGAAGCTGTGCTCCAAAACACTAAAGACCTTACCGAACAGAATACTCTGTGGACATACTGTTGAGGACTGGCCTCCAAGTTCGCTTTTGGAAACAATCATAGTGCAGCAGGTTCAAACGCGGGATCAATGAAACAAGTCAGCAGACACACACTCAACACAAGGGCAATGTCTTGAAGCCATACAGAATAGCTATATGGAACATATGTGAAAACAAATGATCGAGCAGTCATCCCACTAACTATGCTCCATATAAGACCAGATTAAAAAAATGTAAACAGGTATAGAGAAATCTCTTTCGTACGATGTGGGAGGGAGGACTAACTCCCATCTCTTGCCTTGGTTAAAATGTGGGCCATTCTGGCAGCGATGGCAAACCGTTGAATATTCATCAGTGTTGATCTAATCTGTGCCAGGCAGACAGCTAGCATTGAGTCACTGTGCAGGGTCCGAACAGTCTCTCTCAGTCTCTGTCTTTCTCAACCGGACTCGCTTTCTAGGTGCCAGGCCACAGATGAATGGATCACTTTGAGAGTGAGTGAGTTAGCCACACAACCACACACACACACACACACACACACACACACACACACACACACACAGACAAAAACACACAAACACACATACACACAGGGCCCCATGCGAATACACATTAGCATGCGAACACATGCATGCGGGAGATTTCAACAACATTGGACCAAAACAAACTGAGGATGGCCGATGAAATGCAACACAATCTCAGTAGACTCAGTGGTGTTATGAAACGGTTGGTAGTTACTGATTTGTGTGCAGTGCAACAACACGACAGCACTGACAAGACACACGTGTTCTGTCTCAAAAAGAGTCCAGTTTGGCTGGCTGGCTGTGTGATCGTGTCCTCCCACCCTCATTACTTGAGAAATCCTGTTTCTGGCCAGACATATGGTTGGAGATGATTGAGATTCCCCGGTGGGAGCCTTCGCCAAGCAGCAGACACATGTGTGCTGCTTTTCCCCCCCATCCATTCCTCACGCTGACTGAAAGCATGCTCTCATTAAAAGAAACCCAAGATAGTGTAATCACTGCACACATATGCCACGACTACGCTGATCTATTCGCCCCATACAGGAGACAAGAATGTAGCCTATACGCATGTCTTGAGATTTGCACCAACTCGTGATTGACAAAGGAGCCACGCCATTCGGACAGTGTTAACAGCGATAGATAAGTTGGGTCATGGAAGCATGATTAAATGATCAACCTTGGCGTTTTCCTCTCCCCCCCCCGGCCCCCCCAACACTCCCAGGGGAACACTGAACTGTGAACCTCAAGTTGTGGAAAGCGTAATGCTGTGCGTGCTTTTTCTCAGATTGATGTGTGTCTGTAACTGTATCCATACCATGTGTGTGCAAAGAGTCATGTGTGTGTGCGTGAATAACTGGGATTCCTCCAGTTCTCTAGTGGCATGAGCTCATGCGGCTGCAACACAGCTGACCCCTCAACCCCCCCCCCCCCCCCCACACACACACACACACTCCTCCACCAGCACCTCATAAAGTGATACTGCATATGCCGTTATGTATGCATGTCCACTATGAGACAGCATATGGAAACAAGTGAAGGGAGTTTATGAATGCCTTTGGCAGAATTGTGGCGATGCAGGAACACATTAAGAAAGGTAAACTAGCTCTTTTCTCAGGATGCTAAATGAACTGTCCGTGTCAACATACGAGCGAGAGTTTAGTCCACATTTTAGAGAGAATCTGTCAACGTGGGAGTGTAGGTGGAAGAGCACACGGAGGCATCCCACAGTGGTCCACTCATCCGATTTTTTTAAAAGGGGGGGGGGGTGGTTGGTGGTGGTGGAGAAGGCTGGACAAGGGATGATTTGTGGGATACTGACTGGGGCAGCTGTGAGGTGAGAGCAGGATAAAACATCTGGAGTCTTGGTAGAAAACAAATCTACATCTATGAGACAGGATGAGTGTTGAGTCCACACAGCTTGTTTTGACCAGGAAAAGTTGAGGGTGACTAAGTTTGTTTTGGCATATTAGGCCGACTAGTAAGTGACCCTTAAAGGCATTCTCACTGATAAAACTATCATTTAAAATCATTTGAGAGAAAAAATTCAACAGAAATATTCATATAAACTTGGTTTCATGATTGAAGTAGAGACTAATGCTTTTTGATGTGATGCAACTGCTTCTCCACCCCTGGATGTGAGAGAAGCCAACTCCCAGTTATGACTCTGAACAAAAGCAGCGAAAGTCATGTGCAAGAAGAAAAACACCACCCAAGCAAGTATGTGACAGAGAAACAGGGAAAGAGTTGGGGGGGGGGAAATGTATGCTGCTCTAGAAGACATTATTGAGAAAAACTAGTCCGTTATTGGCTGCCATGTTGCCCCATCACCAAAACACAAGTTGCTGGTATTGCTCCACTGTGGATACATATTCAGTAATGTGTGATATGATTGCTGTGATACTGTCCAAGTGATTTTGGAATGGAGATGATTTGCATTGATGCCACATGGGAAATAAATCAAATGTCCTCAGATGTAGTATTCCAATATACATGTATATGGCTCTCTATGTTCACAAAAGGTAGCATGGTGGCTCATATGAGAATGCAACCAGTAAGAACACCCAGTAGCTTCTGCTCACTTAATCAATTAGTCATGGCATCTCTGGAATTCTTCCTACCACAGAAGTCTCCTCATTCGGCAAGTCAGCAGTCAGAGAGCTGCTTCAGTCCAATCAAGAGGCAAGGTTGTGTACTATTCTGATAAAAAAAAAACTCTTCATCTAAAGTATCCACACTATATTTAAATTGATAGTTCCCAAAGATTCTGTGAACTTTTTGACCTTTGCTATAGAATTCTTATAAAAATGGACCGAATGCACCACTTTTTATGATGCAATGACATGATACACCACTCCACTCATTCAACAGTACAATCTACCATTCCGGTGTTGTTTAGTTTTTCCTTTTATGGGGTCAATATGATTAAAGCCACTACGAGTAACATGGCACGTTGGCGTCCCCTTTGGACAAAAGCGGTAGTATTTTTACGACGCCCGCTGTCGCAAAGCTGTTTTCTAGCTTGTGCCAGGCGCGCGAGTGTGGACTGAGAAGGGAGCAATATAGTGCATGTCCGTGTGTTGAAAGTGTGAGGACTCTTTTCGGCTCCGTGAGAGTGGTTTTGACACTGCATCAACTAATGCCAGTCACTGCCACACGCACCTGATTGCAATGAGTTGATGCAGCAGTGTCACCTAACTACTCTCTCTCACGGAGCTGAAAGATTACGTGTCCTCACAGAAAGCGAATGAACGATAGACGGCAGTTAGTATGGATCACGATGAGGTAATGTGTTTATGTTGTTGTAAATAATTACTATTTCAGATAATGGTTATCTGATGATGGTGAAGCAAAGCAAACTTTGTGTTAGTACCAACCGCTCATTCATTTAGGAGTAAACACTGCAGTCTAGTTTCGCTCTCGTGAAATTGTACACGTTGCTTGGCAACACCCCCCCCCCCCCCGTAGCCTATATCACGCTCCCTTTTAGCTTTTCTTCATTGCATTCTCTTTTTTTTCTTTGATGGTTCAGCCCCGTTATCAGTCATTATGACGACAAATAACTGTATCAAACAAGGCTCCCGCTCCCCTTCCCTCACCTGGAGGGATAAGCTTCTCAATTCAAGTTGCTGCGCCACACTGAAATCTGCGACCAATACAGATATGTGACCATAGAGCTTGCACGAGCGAACCGAAAATCGGACTGGGTGTGCGACCAGACCAAAAGCAGTAATAAAAACTATTTAAAAATGTCTTTCTTCGCACTGATGGTCTCGTTTGCTGTTAAAGGTAATTTATGATTATCAGAGGAAACATGAGGCTGTTTAAAAGATATTTAAATGTTACTCGTAGCCGCTTTAACAAGAGTTTTTAGTTTCACAACAGAAAGAATTCAGCAAAACAAGCTGTTCTACAATTTAAGATAAACACAAACGCACTACTTATAAAAGGTGTAGTCCTCAGCTGAAGAGACCATTTCTTTGAGACAGAACATTTGAATGGTACATTACTCTTGCAAAATGATTTGAAAATTCGTCAGCCAGCATGTGAGGCACTGATAACATTGGTCTCCTTGTGTGTGCTTAGAAATTGATGCCAAGGCGCACAAGTTTATCTCGCAATCAAGTTAAGACACAATTCCTGTTTTCCACATGGTGTTAGAAGTCGCAAAGACTCTCAAAGAAAGTGTTTGTTTATTAAAAAACGTGGATAAAAGACATTACAAAAGGCTAAAAGCCATTAGTCCCAGGCCTAATGTGTTTGCTTCATCCTTCGGGCTCACATTCCTCACAGGACCACCGTCATACTGGGGCTCAGTAATATAGGTGTTGAATGGTGGTCTGCATGCTATTACCCATTTCAACTATTGTAAAAGGTTGGCCTTCTAACCCTTACTCCGGGTGAAAGAACAATGACAACAGTTTCCAATAGAGCCATGCATCTGATGTAATGTTACACTATTATCACTTTTATTTGCTTATGAAAGGAAGGACGGAGAAATGGAATTTCCCATTAAATGCTTTGTATTGTGTTGTGTTGCATGGTGCTAAAGTTTATTCAAAATGTGGACCGATAGAATTGTCCACATTCACCGAGTCTTGGCTACACAATCCTAAACATAAACCATGATAGATCGCCTGCCAAACACTCCCCGCACAAATCAAAGTGACAGTAAGTAATCCATCCTTTACTCCACCCAGGCCCCAATCCATCCACATCCCCCAGCGCTTTTTTTTTTTTTTTACAGCAGTAATACGATAGTGCTTCCCAATCATAGAAAGCAGAAAAATGAAGTCAGATACAAGATAGTTGGAAAGAGATAAGTTAAGACAGGCGGGTGAAAAGACTTGAGGGTGCTGCTCATGTGCCGTATCGCATCACCCGACTACAAAAGATCTGAAAAATGTTGGATGTACGGATGTACTCCAGTGGAGAATTCCACAGAACATCCAGGCAATAAAGGTGTGACTAAAGGACGTAGTGTTGGCCATGGGAGCCAATAGGGGAAGACTGTGGAGGAAGATGAGGCCAGGGGCCACAGCCCACTCTGTTTAAGAGGGCTTCCTGAGGATATCCGTGACTTGAGCAGAAGAGTGCTATGCCATCCCAACAGAGGAAACCTGCCAGATCTTTGCATGACCTCATTAACGAGCCCTGTCGGGGAGGGGGGTGAGCCGAGTTGGATTGGCAACAATGAACAACGAAATTAGGCAATGCAAGTGTGTTAGAACAATATTGGCAAAGATATAAAGCGGCCTCGCTAACCACAGCTTGGCAGAGAAGGATTAAGGCATATGCTGCCTCTCTGTATGAAGTGCTATGTGGGAGGAAGCACATAGGGATCACTTCATCCACCCGTATGTTTCCCAGACACAATCAATAAGCATGTCTCGAGAGCAGAAACCAATCCTTGGGTTTTAGGGATGAAGCACTGTTTGGTACATTATTTGTCTTTTCAGAGAGGACTACCCACGCTGAGTGATACACCACACAACTCGGAAAAACAGAAAAGGATTCCCTCCAGGCAAGTGAAATATTTCTGTCAAAACGGGATGAGAACTTTCTTTCACTGAAGAAAGGAGGGAGTAATGGATGACTGTCCGTTAGTGATGGAATCATCCAGACTAGTAGGAAGGAGCACGGTTAGAAGCTTGCCCTGGGTGAAGGCACATCTGACCATCTGTGTCGTGTCTCCCCTCTACATGGTATTGAGAAATAGGGCAGCTATTCCAGATAAAAGTCAACTCGACAGACTCATAGAAAATTGGCCCAAGGAGGCGCAACAGAGAGAAACTGCTGGAGTGGATTATTACAGAGATCCTTAAAAGTCTGTAGTACAGATGCAGACCTCAAGAAACATCAGACAATCTATTTCGAGGCAGAGTTCTCTGTTTCTGGTCAGGAACTTTTAATGTGGTTCATTTAACAATCAATAAAGAGATCTGAGAATAAGAAAAACAGCATGTCCCTCGAAGTGGGTTCAGGGACTACAAACTAATCCACATTGAGACATCCACAAATACAGATGAACAGCTCTAGCTGGTGCACCATTCTTTCCTGCTTTTGACTCTAAATTAGCTCAAGGGTTATTTACTCTGCTTCAACCACAAATTCATTACCGTCTTTCTAGGGTATTTCTTATTAAACACATTCCACAACAGGCTGGTGTGCATGGTTTACCTCAAAGACAGCCCCCCCCCCACAATACTGCAGGCCAAAAGGGGTCTTTAAGAATTACAATCAAAGCAAGATGAAAACTATGGTAAATCACACAAACAAAATTGTTGCCGTTGGCTGTTTTTTCATGCTTGTCTGCGCCGTCACTTGAGTGTTCACAGTAGCCCCTTTTAGCTTGGCATGTGAGCTGAAACATAATAGTAATCAAAGAAAGAGTTTAGAAACCAGCAGATCTTTATCAGCGTGGATGTCTATCTTTACAGCTATGTGAGCCTGTTCTCACGTGTGGGAAGCCAAAACCAAACACTTTTGCAACAGTGAGTTAAGTTCAGGTCAAAAGGCTTGGAGCAAAACCAAATGTTTTTAAAAAGGGCATTCCCATTATAGGCTCCCAAGCAAAACAAAGGCCATTGAAATTCATAGAGCAATCGCTATGTATAGCAGATGAAAATTCGCTTTGATGGACATATGGGACTCATTGTGCTCAGGATATTTATCTAGGGTGCTTTAAGAAAAGGAGCAAAAGCACATTGTTGGGATTGAAAGGGCAATGTGATTTTTATTTAAACTATTGGAGCCAGCCCATATATTGATAAATCAATGTACGTACTCTTTTTTAAAGCATTGAGAACACAGTCTTGGAAACAAACTCACAAAACACAGGAATACTGCAAAGAGAGGACAATGTTTTACTGGCAACCTTTAAATGTACATCAATTAGGCGTGCAAGCTGCCATCAACTTAAGGTACTCATCACCAAAAAGCCTATTCACTTTACGAAAAGAAGAACCAACAAGAAAGTAATCAATTATCATGGTAGTCGACCAGTTGGTTCTAGTATGAATAATAAGTGACCTGTTGAACTTTTGAAGAGACCCATGGCTGTCAGCAGCAAAAGACAGGCCGATCAAGTTTCATAATTCGACACTTCTTATCGACTTTCTAGAAAGATTTTTTTTTTTAAAAGGGAAAATAAGACGGTCACAGCTATCCAAGCCTTCCCAAGCCTCGAGAAGTCATGTAAAGTGATACAGTACGTGGTACGGTAATATGCGAGTGGGCCATGTGGGCTGGTGGAATGGCTAATGATCAACTTTAGAGAGAGTGCTGCAGAATGATAGTTTGCTACATAAAATTAATGTTACATCTAGTTCTTGACCTCCAATGTTGACATATGTAAAAACAGATATTAATGCATGTATTATGTTCTCATTTATTGGAAAACAGAAAAATTTAAAGGTTGTGTGTGATTGACAAGATGTTCTTATGGGGGGAAATAAGCATGTTGGGTGTTTTGTTTGGTGTGCGCATCCATGTGTGACATTTCAGCTCAAGGGGCAAAAAAAAACGTCAAAGATGAGCAGAGCTTATGGCAGACATTTGCCCTTCAGAGCAATAAATCCTGCTAATAAATTGCCTGGGCCGGGAGCCATGTCTCCCACCCGGTGTCAAGGGGGCAGGACAGCACACACACACACACCAAACACACACGGCTGCATTTGCACACCATTCACATCTCCAGTGCCAGACCAAACCCAATTAACACCTCTGTCTTCACACAGACAAGACTGGAAGTGACTTCAACACATTTGGTCAAGCAGATCAATGGGATCCCATGGCCCTGTAAAAATCCAGAATGCTTTGGCGGCCCAAACAAGAGAGCAGTGTGTTGTTGGAGAAATGTGCATTGTTACGATACACAATATCTTTAAAGTCACAAGCATTTTATTTATTATTTTATTCATTCTAGATGCTGCCATTTTGGCCAGACCTTGCTCGGAAAAGAGGTCATTTGACCTCAAGCAATTTTGCCTGGTTAAATAAAAAAAATAAAAGTGCACAAGCATGTAAAGTCTGGCATGGTAAAAATATCTCTGTCCAGATGTCTCTGCAAAGAACACATAGAATTCAAACTATTTTTGTCATCAAATCAAACTTAGCCTAATATTAATATGGTCCTATAATGATAGCGTCCCCCTTTAGCAGGTAGTTGTAGACCTACTTACAAATCTTACAAAGCATTGCTAAGCATCAGCCTCTGCATTTTGTTGGGCACTGTTCCATATCCAGTATACAATACAAACAAAACGCATCTCCCCACATGGAGGCACCAATAAACAAAAAAAAAACATAAACTCGAATTGGAGCCGATAGATATTCAAGCAGCAGCAAACCTTCACTGAGTTATTCTAATGTAAACTATGTAGTATGGAAGTAAAGGCCTAGACCAAATGCATTACAGCCACAGAGAACATCAGCACACGCAACTCATAGGTTAAAACGTTCAATTGGTAACATACCATATCCTCATTTGATTCCGAACTGCACTGATATCCGACCGACAGCATGAATTCGCCTCTTCAGCAGCCCACAATTAAAGCACCTGAAGCCCCCAACACCACACGTGAAGTACAGCTGATGCATTTGAGACTTGGGGCCTATAAGGACGCACTGTGATAGTTGTTTTGATGCGTGATTTGCATGCACACACCATTGGCTACCACGCTATCACCCTATCGGCGAATCAGTGTCAACTTTGAGGATGAAGGTGAAAACTTGCAGTAAGTTGTGGTGAGACTCTATGGTGTCAGTCAATTAAGTGTGACAACCAACACAGCCCCCCCCCCCCAACAACACTTACCAGCATCCCCATAACGTCCGTCCACATTTGGGAGAAACTGTCGCCCGACGCAGACGCAGCAGCAGCGCTTTCTGCGGCCTGGGGCTCATCGGAGGTGGCCCCGGTCCCAAGATCACCTTCCATAATAGGCAATGTTAGAATGTCTTTTTGTGTGTGTTCAGTCAGATGAAATGTGTGTTGAATCCAACTCCCCGCAACCGGCAGAGGCCCTCTGATCAACAGCCGTAAACGAGATGTCGCGGTGTTGCCAAGGCTGGTTGCCTAAAGAAAGTCGCCCTTGACACAATACTACCGGTTAAAAGCTCCAACATTGCCCGGCGCTATCCTAACTTCAGTGCGTAAATTGTGCCCCGGCATGTTTACGACACTCCAAACGAATTCCAATGGTTCCAAAACAAAGCAAAAAAGGTGAAAATGTCTCAACAGGTCATTCCTAGCGCGGTGTTCCCCAAGCTCAAGAGACCGCAGTGCACGGATCAGTCGTCCCAGGCTCAAACCAAAGCACACACCGGGGGAGAGGGGGAGAGAGAGAAGTTGTTGTCCAAAGAGTGCGAAACGTTTTCCAAAAAAAAAAGTTATTGGGATCCTTCGATGAGTGACATAAAACTATCGAAAAGTATAAGAGCGAGCACACATGAGCTTTTTTCTTTCTTTCTATTTAAATTGTCGAGTGATAGAACGCCCGGAGCACAGAGAGGAAAAAAAGCTCCCAAACACTGACTGACTGCGCCTCCCCCCTCTCTCCACCCGCCGTCCCTCTCTCTTTCTCTCCCTCTCTCTCTCCCTCGCACACACACACACTCCTCCCAACAAAACATTACATAAAATAAATATCACTTTCCCGTGGAAAAACAATGGCAAGGAATTTACACAAACACACACACACACCACTGACAAATCATTAATATTTCAGTTTAGCATATGAGAAGACTATACATTTAGAGTTGCCTATCATACAATCATTTGACATTGAGACTTTTTTGTTTCAACCCTGAACAGGTTTTGTATGAACAAATGTCTGCTGCATATGACTCACTCTGACTTTGCAGGGACCAAGTCTTTCATGTTGATGATCATATGTCCCAATTGGCTCACACGTTTTAAATGGTCATTTTAAAATCTGTTGCTGCAGTATATAGGCTCAAATTTATATTACAGTACTACAATTCATGTATGGGATTTTTCATTTTTTCTATAACAGCTCGGAAAACTTTTTTTTTTTTTTTTTATCACATGCTGACACGGCTTTCCACCAATACCTCTCTCCAGCCATCACTGAATGGGGAGTGTGAACAAAGCACATTCTCCACACAATTGTATGAAAAAACAAAAAGGCTCATGGGAAAAAAAAACATTTTTAAGAGGGGGTGTGGGGAATGTATACTGTGACCTGTGCCTGGTATCTGAACACACACACACACACACACACACACACACTTCACAAACAGCAGTTGGCGTATGTGTAATCTTGCCCCGTGCTGCAGCTCTAATTTGAATACAAGCAGGATAAAGAAGAAAACACATTGTGTACAAGTGTGAAATTGACATAGCTATCTGGTCTAATCAGCCTTTTGTCATGCTCCTCCCGCAGCCTATACTCTATTGTAATAAAGAAGTGCACAGACTCTGTATTTGTCCTTGTTATTGTTAAGAAGACAGTTTTTTCTCAGAGTGGCCACAGCTGCCGGGTCCATTGACAGATGCCAGGAGAGGACCAGAGAGATAGCTAGATAGACAGAGAGAGAGAGAGTGAGATTGAACATTTCTAATCTCAGTACCCCTCCACTCGGCTACTCTTCCCTGTGGTTTCGAACTCATCTAAAAAAAAAATGCTTCTTCACCTGCTGTGTGCCACATAGGCCCACAACAACCACACAAGAAGAGAACACGGATTTAAAAGGTAAGTCAACCCAACCAGAGGGGTAGGGTGGTTGCCTACTGGAGTGCAGGGTCGGTGGTTCGATCCCCCCTCTCCCCCGCCACATGTCAATGTGTCCCTGGGCAAGACACTGAACCCTAAATTGCTCCCAGTAGCGTGCAACCTGCGTGGTAGCTGCTGCTATCGGTGTGTGAATGTGTGTGTGATTGGGTGAATGTGTGCAAAACAATACAAAGCTCTTTGGGTCTCTGAAAAAACAGGGAAAGGCGCTGTATAAGTGGAGTCCATTTACCATTTAACCAAAGGAAAAAGAGAAAAGAGCAGAAATAAACATTAACTTCGCATTCCTTTCCGCAACCATGTAAACGGCGAATCAGTTACACAATAATCCCCATAGCTACAGTTCCACCCGTATAGTGCAAGGGTGATATGCAGGCCAACAGTGGATCATGAAGGCTACACAACACACCTAGACTTTTCCTTTACATATTTGAATTGTTTTTGTTTTTTTATTATTATTCTTCCGGACAATTACACACAATACATAATTTTCTCATTGCATATTCATACATATTACTTTGTGTTATCGTCCGAAGGGAAGCAGGAGAAGCCAAAGGCTTATCGGGTCCCGCCCCCCACTGCCATAAGAATCCGATACACAGATACACAGCTACTACAGTTAGAACATTTTTTTTTTTTTTCTTCTTTTTTTTTAAGAAGAATCATTCTAAAACACAGATAATTTTAGGTCTCTATTTTCCTCTCTGCCTGTGACAATGCAGATATGGCCTTGTCCAGTTCTTCTCAGTATTTGAATTGTGGCAGCATAGTCTACATGTGGGTCATTTGTGAATTTTTGTATTCAATATATAGAAATGTTTATTCTTGAATCAAGACTTGCAGTTACAAGCTATACAGTTGTGCTTGAAACTCTGAGATTGTACAAGGTCAGCAGTGTTTAATGCCTGCATCCGCTTGCGTGCTCCCACTGATAGCCAGCATTTTCCTATAGCATTGCTAGTATTTTGATGTTCAGTAGGTATGTTTACCATCATAGGATTGCATGCTAGCGTGCTTAGAGATATTTGGTTATGAATAGCTCTAAAGAAATTGGGGTATCAAGGTTTTTCTCAGTTCATCATCTGGTGCCCATAAATGTCCAAACCGAATTCCACAGCAATTAATGTGATGCTTGTTGAGATATTTCAATGAATAAGGAAAACATGTCACTATCATGGTGTAGGGTGTATCCTCTGGAGACCATAGTTGTTAAGGTAGTGTCCATCCAATAGTTAGAGACTCCAGTCTGGTCCAACTGACGGATGTTGACATCCCTAGAATGATGTCACGAGCTAAACATGATTTAAAAGTTCATAGTTTGGTTCTAATGCACAGAAATCCAAACTTATTCAAGGTGTGTGTGTGTGTGTGTGTGTGTGTGTGTGTGTGTGTGTGTGTGTGTGTGTGTGTGTGTGTGTGTGTGTGAAGAGTGACTTTTACGGGCTTTGGATGAGTGGCAGCAGCTCAACAGTATCCTGCTTACAGTCTAAACACACAGAACACCCGCTCACACAAGGCCAGCTTTGTTGGCCGACGAGTCGACAGACCTGGGGGTCCGCACTGCGCGACCTCCCAGCTGTAACCTCAGGGTGACAGCAGCCTGTGTGTGTGTGTGTGTGTGTGTGTGTGTGTGTGTGTGTGTGTGCGTGTGTGTCCATACCGCTATTACATCATTGCGCTGTCCTGGTGCAACCGACCACGTGTGTGTTTTTGGTGCACCTATCCTCCCATTTCTTCCAGCTAAAAAAAAAGGGGTGTTGGAAGCCCTCCTTGTACGCACACATACACAAATACTCTTCCTGCCAATCAAATCCCCCCTTCTCTTGCCCAAATACAAGACAATGTGACCCCACCTGGAGCAACTCAAACAGAGGGGTCAAACTGTTAATGAGGAGAAGTGGAAGCCTGTTGACCTGTTGCACACTCATCAAACATGGCTGGTGTGTGTGTGTGTGTGTGTGTGTCAGCTTGCCCCTTTGCTCTTCACACTAACCACTAATCAAGGTGTCATGTTGCCAGACATGAGGAAACCAAAGTAACTCGCTAGCTAGCTCACTCTATGCTAATTGCCAAATTATTGCATGTTAAGAAGTGTCCTCTCCTTTGATCAGCTTTTTGGAAGAAGAAATGTGGTCAGAAATAAGGGAAGGGGGGGAAATGGCGAGTGTACGCATGACGAGGGTATACGCCTGCAACCAATTTACAGTGTCCATTTAATTTGATCTAAAAATAGGGTGAGAGAGGAGCTCAACTTGTTTCATGGTTTCTCAAAAAAAATATAGGGGGGGGGGGGGGTTCCTCTTTCATGTTAAAAAGGCTGATGTTATGAATATAAAATGCTAACATAGGCTACTTTGAACGTCATCTACAAAAGCCTCAGGACTCTCTCCTGATGGATGTCAAGAGTTATTTCATCAGCCTTCTTTCATCTCTTCTCCTATCTACCATTCTATCTTTCTTTTTAATAGTTGTATTGCTCTATGCGTTGGTCTTCTCAGTGTAGAAAAATCAACCCAGCAATTCTCCAGAGTAGACGGCAGACAGGAGGCATTTATATCAGGCAGTTGTTTAAATTGCCGAATGTTTCAGCCCCCGAGGTGTGTGTGTGTGTGTGTGTGTGTGTGTGTGTGTGTGTGTGTGTGTGTGTGTGTTTGACTATACCTGCTCAATATAAATCAATGTCCAGATAATTTTTTAGAGACTCATCATGATAACTTGGAACAGAAACAGAAAGTGAATAGACTAATGGATGTATGAGTGGCAGCATTGGTTAATGATGATTTACAGGAATAAGTAGGACTAAGAAGAAATCTTTCATAGTCACCCTCTAAAAAAGGAAAAGAGCACATGTTTTCTTGCATGTTTCATTACAGATATGACATTGCAGGGGCCACCTTACATCTAACAAGGAATCAACAATCTTCCACAGGCTAGTAATGTGAAAAACTTTTTTTTTTCACAAAGGCTCTTGCCTCGGATCACAGCCTATCACATAGGAGCATTACAAAACATAAATGTAAGTGAAGATGACTCAGCAGGATAAGCACAAAAGCGGGCGGGTTTCGTGTGTCTAAACACACCTCATAGGGTCGGTTATACAAGGTAAGAGAGCAGAGAAGGAGAGAATAATAATATAGAAGATAAAGGTCTGGGAGGAGGGAAGAGAAAGCAAAAGATTACATTATTTTTTGCGGCTGGTTACAGAACAGTAATATCCATCGAAACTGATAAACGTTAAGTGAAAACAATTTCTTTCTAGAATACATTTGGAGGTTGTACTGAACACCACACCGAAGATCAAATTCCTCCAATATTTTAGCTCTAACAATGAGTTGTTAGGACTAAAAAGGTGCATGGATATAAGCAGAGGCATGACGCTATACTGAGCCTGATGAGATAAGGGAGAGGGAGATAAAGAATATATAGTGTTGAAGCAAAGCAGGGCTGGACCTCCCCTGATAGTGAGAGTGAACCATGCCTGGAGGTCACTGACCCCCAGACTTTTAAAATAGACCCCCAGGGGAGAGAACCATGTTGGCAGGGCTGATTAACAACATGGTGGACAGACATCAAGGGCAACCACCAACCACGCACTAAAGGAATGTTGTATACATATATACCAGTGACCACACACTGACACACACATGTAAACTATCTGATTACACACTGATATATGGGGGTGAAATAACTGGTTTACAGCATCCTTTATTCTATCTATCACCTTGTTTCTATAAATCTTTCCTCCTTTGGTCAAATCAACATGTAGGTTGAAAACAAAACCCCTAATTGGATTTCATATCTTGAATCCTTATCTTCCCATCATTAATTCTGCTCGTTCGATGGGTCAAAAGGCCTGACGGTCCCCTGGCATTCTCTCTTTAAACCAATCTGGATGCGAGCATTTCATTCATCTGTGCGTGGTGGGCAAAAATGTGTTTATATGTGTATTCCATTACACGTGTGTGTGTGTGTGTGTGTGTGTGTGTGTGTGTGTGTGTGTGTGTGTGTGCGAGATGAGTAAGCGGTCAGGGCCAGCCCCACCGCGCTTTCACATGCCGCTGAGTCTTGTGTGGGAGAGTTATCACACGAGCCCAATTAGCATGACAACTAATTACTGTTTCCTTGCCCCCCCCCTCCCCTCCTCTACCCCCTCCCCCAAGCTAAGCAACATAATTAAATTAAACCAACACACTAGTCTTTCCCGCTGAAAACAAAATGTCCAGGGAGTGGTAATGAACACAAAAAAAAATAGGTCTGGTGCTAGCTATTTGCGAGCTGTAGGTATTACATTACATAGGCATGGGTCAATCACGATACTGGAGTCTTTTGAAGGCACGGGGAAAATGTTAACTTCAAACATCAGCACAGGAATTACCTCTGGGCTAGAGGGGGAGAGAGAGAGAGAGAGAGAGAGAGAGAGAGAGAGAGAGAGAGAGAGAGAGAGAGAGAGAGACACAGAGAAAGACAGAAAGAGAGAGAGAGACAGAGAGAGATAGAGAGAGAGAGATACGACACGAGAGAGAGAAAGAGAGAGAGAGAGAGAGAGACAATTGAAAGAGGACACTGAGAAGAACAACAAACGGATAAATCCAAAGAGACGGGATAAGTGGGTGCGTGAGACAAGAAGTTGTTTGTAGAACAAAACACTTAAGTCTGTCAAGGCTTCTCAAACAGAATATCCAGTGTGCGGTATGTGTTTGCAAAAACAATCTCTGTATGTGGCGGCAATGTCAAGGAAAGTGTGCTGAATAAAGGAATATCACACTACCCAGAATGCAATATAATATCCTGTGAGGGTGACTGTCAACCTGATGCAGGAACTTAGGGCCAAGAAGAAAATAATATGTATAACCCTGCATTCCAATACCCATACTTTCTGCTATTTCGTATGGTAGAAATAATATTTAGGAAATCCCAATTCTTGTGGTCAGATTTAGTATGCTTAAAAATACCTGGATGTCTACTACACAAGATTTTTAGGGTTGAAATCAGCATGCTATTTGGCCGATTTTGACCCACAATCCCATGTGCACCAGAAGTGACGTCACATCCACGGAGCCTCCGAATGAAAACAACCGGGGATGCGACGGATATAAAAGCAACAGGCAAAATCAAGACGCAATGTTATGATGAAATAAATAAGTAAAAGTATGTCTCAATTGTATGCCTAGTGCATTCTAAGTAGATGCTTTTTAAGGTCAGAAGTAGTATGTAGAATAGAAAAAAAGAAAGAGTATGCAATATGGTACGCAGCCTAAGTGTCAAAGAGATGCAGTGACAATAAAGGAAAGTGGATCAGAAGGGTTGTGCTGGTGTGTAGCCACATGAGCGGTTGACTCCACTCTGTGAATCAGACAAACCATTTTCCAACGGAATTTGTTTAGTTGCACGATTGCTACATTCTTCATGTTGCATTCGAGCGAAAGTGACACGGCATTGAAAAGAGGTCGGCATGTACTTTCACTGAATAACACGTAGAGTTTCGAAATGTATACAGTCTACAGTAAATGATTTGGGAGCCTACCACTGATGCAAGCATTTCCGATTTTTCCAAGAAGTAATCTATGCGTTTATTAACACAGCGGTGTAATCGCAGGTCCCTTTCATGTGCTTTGTGTAGCGAAAAAAAACAAGAATGTGAAAGCAAAGCATATTTCTGCTAAGCCCTGGATTCCCAGATTCTCCACGCAGTGTAAGCCACCGTGGCCACGTGGTCGGCGATTGTGTTACATTACTCTGTGTGTGTGTGTGTGTGTGTGTGTGTGTGTGCGTGGGTGATTGTATGTGTGTGTGTGTGTGTGTGTGTGTGTGTGTTTGTGTGTGTGGGTGTGTGAACTGTAATTCCAGGGTGTTTTAATCAGGCGCGACTGCAAAAGGACAGTTGTTGTTTTGGATGTTAAGTGAGCTTCCAACGGAATGAGCAGAGAGATATGTGAAACGCCTGAGTCCTTAAACTGATCACACTGGTGGTTTGAAAGCAGAATGGACCATGGACGGGTAACATAAACTGCAGCTTTGTAAAAATCTTGTTTACAGCCATGCTTGAAAAAAAACACACGAACAAAGGGCATAAAGAGCATGTTTGTTTGCTTGCTTGTTTGCTTGTGTGTTTGTATGTGGGAGTGAGTGAGTCCACACAGGTGCTAGACAGTGGAGATGTGTTGGTGTGTGTGTGGATGGAGGTCAGGAGACTGGGCTGCCAGCTGGGTTGCTGTCAGGGTGGCAGTGCCAGGCTGACGGATGATGTCTAGTGTGTGTCATACTTGCGACCTGTCAACTGTGTGTGTGTGTGTGTGTGTGTGTGTGTGTGTGTGTGTGTGTTTGTGGGTAATAGAATGCTGCACTAGATGTACTGTACTGTAGCGGTTCCACAATAAGGACAGGGGCATGTGAGTGTTCCACAAGCAACCATTTTCTCAATGGTGAACAGAACAAGTCCTAAACGAACAAGAAAGCGGACTGTTACGTGGCTGGAATTGAACTTGTAAATATGTGAAAAGTGTGTAATGTTTTGTACTTAAATGTGACTAATACTCTTACATTTCTACATTTAAATGACTGCCTTTACTGAATGTGTGTTTTTGAACTTCATCCAACAGGTACACTACAATGCACTGGTACACTTTTAGCACAGCATTCTATTTTAAAGTAATCTATTCATTGTATATAGTACTCATTTTGACATATACGTGCACTATTATACCTAAAACTCCCTGTTTTCCACTGCTTCAGTAATTGTTATGCATATGACAAATAGGGAACCTTGAACTTTTAGAAATACGTATGTAATGCACCATATCTGTCTAGCCTGGTGAGACAGCACTGGAAGTCAAGCTGTGTCAGATAGATTAGACTAGAGTTTTGCCATACAATCTCTGTTTTGTCATTGGTCCCTCTTGCTTATCAGAAGCTTTCCCAAGGGTATGTTTTGTCATCCTTCTGTTCCACTTTTCAAGCCCCCTTTCAAAATGCTCCTTCCTGAGAATGGGGCGGACAAGATTGGTGCTTGGTGGTGCCCCCTGCTGTTGTCAAATATACTCACAAACCACAGAGCACTGGCCCGCCTTGCCCAGCAATGCCCACGCATGACACTGGACTGTCTATTAAATCCTTCTTCACATCCTGTTATGTCAAGTCAGACGCTCTGCCATATGTTCTGCCTCTGTGAGCTGCATACAGTAAAAAGTAGGCTCGGCCGCTATGTTATTATAATGACCATGTGTGCTGTGAACACACATAATTATCCCCTGCAGTTCTCATCCCCAAGCTCAGTTCTATGGTGCTCGTTTCAGTTTTTTTATAGAAAACAAACACGCACACGCACACACACGCACACACACACACACACACACACACACACACACACACACACACACACACACACACACACACAGATAGGGGTAGCTTGGCATTTACCGTATAGATCCAGGGCTAACAAGACAGTAGCCTGTGGGGCTTGATAAAGATTTTACTGGTCTGTCTCTGCTTGGTTTCTCTCCCTAAACACTCTCACCTGTTGTCCCTGTAAGTAAATGTCTTACACCTTAGAAAGAAGCTGGGATAAGTAATGTTAGTTATACATTTACATATTTTGGCACTGTCAATGTATACTTTGCAACGGTCAATTTTTCATCAAAAGCTATAGGAGTATATTTGTATATATTTGTAGTGTGACTGACTTTGACTTATTTGTTAAGTGGTCACCCTGACCAGTGGAGACTAGAAAACAAACAACATTCACTTCCTACAGGAGCAGAGAAAAGACAGAGTGCCTCTTGTGGAGTTTGGTACGGCAAGCGAGACAAATTCCAGCTCTGGAGATTCCACATTATCCCTGCTGGCACACACACACACACACACACACACACACACACACACACACACACACACACACACACACACACACACACACACACACACACACACACACACACACACACACACACACACACACACACACACACACACACACACACACACACAACAGACAGACACAGATATACAGCAGCCGTGCACTCGCTGACACAGAGCAATGAACTGTGCACACACTGCAAATCAAATTCTGAAAAATACCTCAGGTCCACATTTATAATCTTTTCATACAGAAAAAAAATATATATACATCACACACAGCGAGTTGTGTAGCATTTACAGCTCCACTTTCCCTTCAGATTTATATCAGCTCGCAGCAAACGCTGACATTTGCTTATGCATTACACGTTCTAGGAACTTTCTGGGCCATCCCCCTGGCTTTGCTCTGCGGTACCGGGCCTACTGTAATTACTGTCAGCAGTCACACAGCCGTCATATATCTCACACAGCCCTCGACACAGGATATGTCACACACACTTGGCCATTTGCACATTAGAGGCAAATGAACGGTCATGTTAAAAAATACATGCTGACATGCAGAGAAGTCTGACTCTGACTCACACAGCACTGGATGAATATCAAAACCTCAATGCGGAGGGGGATTCAGTACAGACATATTATTCCAATCCTAATGCCTTGTGCAGTTAGGAGTAACACCATGTCTGTTGATGGGGATACTGGGAGATTATTGGGACGGGTACCAGATGTAAATAGTTTCCCCATGCTATAATTCAATTGTTAAAAGCCAAAAAGAGAAAAAAATAATTGCCCGGATTTTCTGTCTGTTCCACAAACACAACCTCTCCAAATGAAGATACACAGAATACAAATTAAAACACATACGTTGCTCAAGACCTTACATCATATTCTTATCACATCAATTTCTTGTCGAAAGAAATAATTCCAACTGTAAACCCTCCTTTAATATTTACGATACATTCGCTGTCGTCGGTTTATTCCATTGTTAGAGACCGATTCCTTGGCAGGGCCGAAGTAAGCTGCATGGAAATCCATTTTCAGATATCCTGCCCGACATAAACACCGACGAGGAATTTAAACAGCTGAGGAACAAAAAAAAATGATCTCTTGATAACAATGGATCGGCATTGTTTATTACATTTCGTCCAGTGACAACAAAAAAAGCGAGTTTGAGTTAGGTGTTTGAAAGCAGTTCTGGGTATACCACCTCAGACTAAACTGTTGACTTTACTTGCACTGTATAACTGTGCTCTGTTCTCCGGATCTGACTGCGGTCTGACAGCGTGTACTGTATGTGGTTTGGGCAGAAGGCGTTATATAAGACCTCCCTACTGACATCATCAGTCAACGTCGGTCGAGAATCCAACCTTGACCACAGCACATTCAGCCCCTTGCACATTTCCTTCCCACTAATTCATTTATTTTTTTATACTTTGCTTCCTCTCTAGCCCGGCCATGCGTACTGCTTTCTGGCATCATTTTAAGGGACAAGTAGTTTTCCGCATGTAGCCTACATCTTGACAGTTTGATGTTGATATAAACATCGTCCATAACTACCATCATATTGTGTTCACATCCAAAACTATTTGAGGGACACAATCAAAGCTAGTAAACAGCACAGGCGATTGACAGGCAGGACGGCCAATCAGCTACTCTGACAGTATCTTAAACACACTCATTCACTGCTCTCTGTCTGTCTGTCTGTCTGTCTGTCTGTCTGTCTGTCTGTCTGTCTGTCTGTCTGTCTGTCTGTCTGTCTGTCTGTCTGTCCTTCCGTCCGTCTACACGAAAACTCAAACCACACAACACAAAAACAGAGTGCAAGCTCAGCTCAACCACTTTCACAGGAATTTCCCCCCCCCCATTTCAGCCCAGAGGATCCTGCTTACACTGGCAAAATATGAACCCAGTGACAGCATCCAGCTAGCCTGGTCCAACCAGACCATCGTACTTCATTTCATTTGTACAGAAGCACAAGAACACACAAAACTAAACTTGACTAGATTTTCCTGATTGGTTAAACAGGTTCACATGTTGACGTACAAGGTCTCGGTCAAATGACTACAATTGATGCTCATAGAGATATAGTTCTATGAGGGACATCTTACTCACTGGCTACCATGACGATGGTTGCTACACGGCCTGACGCGACCTCATTACAAGCCGGTGGGGAGTCCTGTCTGAAAATCTCTGGTTCCAGATGGTCACTCAAAACCAATTAACACACCTTTCTGACTGCCTCTCACTGACCATGTCTCCTCTGTAGCTCTGTTGTAATGTCTCTGTTTCCCCTAATGTAACGTATCAGTGTGTGACCCGTGCCAACATGTGACACAAACACACACAAACAAACAAACAAACAACCCCGTAACCATCCACTGTGACGAAGAAAAACAACAACAAATTGAGCAGTCGGTGGTCATTAGCTGTGTGTGTTTAATGGTGGTCCTTCCAGTCTAGGTGAACAGGGGCCAGCCAGTGCTCCAGTAATTAGTCTGCTGCCCCCTCCCTCCTCTCCCCCCCCCACCCTCCCCCCAAAAGAGTGAAGCATCTCTGGAGCCAAGAGAACTCAGCGGGACCATAAGCAGTATGAAAGGTTAATCAGTCCACTGGGATTTAACGCAGGTTGAGTAAAAAATAAATGGAGTTTGGGACACAGATGGCCCCGCCTGAGGTAAGAGAGCACATTCCTTCACAGAAGGGGTCAGAAGCTAAATAAAGACTGTATGTTTGAAGAAACATTGCCACCACTTAAAAAGGTAGAGTCAGCGTTCAAGGAGAATGCTTGTTGTCAAAATCACTGTTTGCCTATGATGTTTATTAAGACCAGTTTTTTCTTCAGCACACACAGTATGGACAGGTAGCAGATCGTGAAGAGATATTTACTGATTTTGACCAAGAGTGATTTGACAACAAGCGTTCTCCAGAATCTCTGACTCCACCTTTAAGTCATTGTCAATGCATTATGACAACATTTGTCATTGACACGGCATTTTGTTGATAATGGGTGTGGTAATAGGAGACAAAAGGTTGCACTTAAAAGACAAGGCTGCTATTGTTTTCAGTCTGATGACAGCGAGAAACTGCTTGGGCTAGTGCTTCGGTACAACTTGAGACTGTGTTGTATTGATCAGGCAGCCTGCACAGCATAGGAAGAGATGGAGAGAATGATCCGGTAAGGGGAGGGATGGTCAGAGGGAGGAAGACAAGCTGGGTTCCCGGGAGGTCAAACAAACAAACACACATTTACACACACACACACACACACACACACACACACACACACACACACACACACACACACACACACACACACACACACACACACACACACACAGGAGGAGGCTTGCGTTGGTACAGGAGTGTACTGCTGCAGGGCTTGGTACTGAGCCCAATGCTGGCTGAAAAGAAAAAGCATATCCTTTGGCACAGAGCTGGCGTTTAGCCCAGACCAATGTAGTATTTACTTTCTTTCCGTATGGTTTTTTGTTGTTCTACTCCCGCAGTTTGCTTTCTTTACTGCAACATGAACATGACCAAAGTATGGATGTACTGCATATGTCATTGACTCACACCACTGTCCACACTCCTCTAATGCAGGACAAATACAATAAATGAGACCTGCAACACTTCCAAGGAAATGCTAAACATGATTTGGTCAACAACATAACTGACTGCTAACAGAGACAGTCAGAAAACAGTGAAAGAGCAAGAGGTATGTCATGCAACAAAGTTCCCCAAGCCAGGACTGAAACAGGGGCATTGCAATTACATGGGGAGTGCCTCACAGACCACTGGGCCAAAGTTTCAATTACTTTTCTCTCTCCTCTTTTCTCTACACAGTACACACACACACAGTACACACACACACACACACACACACACACACACACACACACACACACACACACACACACTTTTCTTTTTCCCTTCGCGCCTGGTCAAAGTCTGGAATAAATCGCGGGACAGCTGCAAGATGAACCCGGTCACGATGATCTCAGGTCTGCGCTTTACAAGCCATATGTGCCTCTCTCTATATGATGTCTGAGGTGGAATTAAAAAAACTAATTCTGAGCTGAGTAGGGGTATTTCCAAGGGTGTGTGCGCACTTTTGTGTGTGTGTGTGTGTGTGTGTGTGTGTGTGTCTTACACACTCTGGTTAGAGAGTATGGTAGGTGCTAGGGATGTGGAGGTGAACAAATGTAGGATTAAAACTGAACCAACCGTGACAACCAAAAAACGCCAAACACTCCCATTTAGGCACACTCAATGTATTTGAGTTGTATGATCTAAATTCAACTTCAACAAACACTTTGTTTTGGGGGACAATGCCCCATTGTTTTGACCAATTAACAATCATCAAAATTCAACTAAGCAATCAATTCATTGGTGTAAAAAACAATGTGTCCTATACCAATGCACCTATAGATACAAAGAAGACTGGCTACTGGGAAAAATAATTTGAGCACACACAGGCATAACCAAGCAACCATAACCAAACACCTCTGATCCTCAACCACCCTGCAGCTACATGCACACAGAAACACATTTGTCATATGTTTCACTTTGACACTAGACCTGACATATATATCAATGCTGCTGGGTATAGTGTGTTACAAGCAAGAAAGGCTTTTACTCACCGTAGGCTGAAGCTCAAAAAGATCTACTGGGAGAGAGTAGAGGGGAAATACAACCTACTGCACCATCACTGTGCACTGCAGTGATACACAGTCAAATGTAATGTGTTTTGAGAATCAAGTCAGCCAAGCTTTTAGACACTGTCTCTCGTCCCATGGTTTAGTAGGCCCAGTCATAACCTCAACCAGACTTCTGATTCACCCTTGTTTATGTTGCACAAATGACTGGCATCAAAAAGCAGGACATGTGGTGGGAATATGTTTACAAGCGAGAAAGTGGCCTGGGTTTCAGGTGTGACGTGATGGCAAAATGAAAGGTTTGAAAAGACGGGTCAGCTAGGGCCATTGTCAGTGAAAAAGAAATAGAATAAAAATTGAGACAAGGTATTTTTTATTGACTTATCTATGTCTATATATGGACACACATTAGAACTACAATTGAGAAGTGGGAATGGGAGACAGGCAGAGGTTAGAAGAGGATGTGGCCCATGGAGCCAGGGGGCAGGACAGGGCAGGACAGGAGGGTTTTACAGTCACAGCTGGAGCAACAGCTCCCCCTGGGGCAAGGCAGGCATAGTACATTCAGCCTCATCGCTCTGACTGACACCATTTGCCACCAAAGTACACCAAAAACAATATCCAGTTTTTTGTGCATGAGTCGCCCCAAAGAAAGTAATCCACCACTGTCACAAGAAGTCTGTAATTTACATGTCTTGCCTGCCCACTGGGCCAGACAGAAAAAACCTTGGCTTTCAATTCAACTGTCCTTCTTTGTTGACGGCAAGGCAAATGAGGGACACTTTTTCACGGTAAATTAGAGTTTATAGAACTCTAGAATGACATGAATTTGGTGTACAAGACACAAGACACCCTTTCAGGCTAGCTAAGCAAACAGAAACCTCATACAATAACCTCTCCCTCCTCTTCTCCCACACACAGTTAGAACACACGTTTTCAATACAACACTTTTATGTGTTTACCAACCTTTTACTTTTACAACAGCCATTAAACAGCAACCTTTGGGTGGAACGTTAATGCAGGGCGAATCTAGGGTAGACAAATAATTCACCCTGTGATTCATTACTGAACACCTCATATGGAGTGGGCACATATGTTTCTTGCCAACGTACACATGCACTCTCCTTTGCCTATAGGAGGACACACATTCCTAATCTGTGTCCCAAGGATGTGGCTTGGTGCTTGTGTGATTATTTTTAAATCAATGGCTGGCAGTACAGCTGTCCTAGGAAGAGGCAACCATTCATTTATGGGTCGACTGTTGCTCGAGTCAAGAGGCAAGAGGCTGGATGACACACACTCTGCCAGACCAATGGACGGAGGCCACCATTGTGAGAGGGATATAAGGGTGAGCTATGTACCCATCCCACAGCGCTGTCACTAGTGTGTCAAAAAACAGATTCTAATTGCTTTGAATATCAGCAAAAAAATAATAATAATACTCGTATGCCAACTACAGACCATAACAGGAACATAGCTGCCTGTGTTGCCCACTGAAACATAAGCCACAGGACACATTTTTGCCAAAAGCCAAAAGCCGCAAACCATGAGCCTGATGAGCACAACCACTGGCTTTACAGGAAATGCCATAACTACACCCTGTTTCATTGACGGCATACAAAACTGACCATGTCAAGTTGGTTCATAACAGGGAGGTACACCCAGTAAAAATTAATGCAAACATTATTCAAACTCAAAATGCGTCGCCAAGACATACAATAAATGTGTCACAAAGCCAAACATGAACATTTGTTCATTGTACAGCCATTGGCATCTCACTGTACATTAACATACATAAGGTCAACAGTCAGAAATATGTTTCACATCAACACTGGCCTGCAGACATGCCCTGTGTTCCAAAACCAATACTTCCCTGCTATTTAGTATGGTAGAAAAAAGATTTAGGATGTCCCAGTTCGTGTGGTCAGTTTAGCATGCTTAAAAATACGAAAAGTAGATTATTTTTGGTTTAGAAATCAGCATACTATTTGGGCGAGTCTCACCGGAATTTAAGGGCACGCCGGAAGTGATGTCAACGCAGCGTTAGTATGAGAGAGGGACCCACTCAACACTGCTCTACACCCCCCCCCCCCCATTGATCTAAAGCTCCATAGTGTGCCTTAATTTTTTCCTCAAGAATCCTTGTATAAATATTCCCAGCTCTCTGTTCTCTCAAGATTGGACAAAGTGTGTGGTGTGTGTGTGTGTATGTGTGTGACTGTGAATGTGAATATACGGGTGCGTGCGTGTGTGTGCAAGTCACAAGGGTTTGTCATGCTGCGTGTTGGTGATTTGTGTTCCCTGTATAGGATCATAAGGCTGGGGTTTGTTGTTGGGGTCAGCACAGCCTCAGTTGTTAGAACAGATAGTGAGTGTGAGAAAGTGTCGGTGGGGAGCGCTGGCTGCAGCTCATACGAGTCCTTCAGGGAGCCCCCATGCTATGAGGTCATTCCCCTCGCACTCCCAACGATCGTACATCACTGCTGACATCAGCACTGGGTCTGGCCAAGCCGTTTCCACGTTACCATTCCACACAAACACCGAATATGTGTGTGAGTATGTGTGTGTTTGTGTGTGTGTGTCGACACCTGGTGCTAAGAGAGATCGTCAAATTGTATTTGCTGTTTTATTTGGTATAAGTGGCGTGCTATACTGTAAAATATACATTTAAAAAGCTAATCGTCCATGGACATTCATATAGTATGCTTTAAAAATGCCGCCATAAAATAAATGTTTAATTTAAAAAAAGTTAAGTATAAAATGGAAATGTGGGCTGACAGTTTAGCAATCACCGTGTTTGGTGTGTGCATGCGGGTTGATAGGAACTGGTGTGTGTGTGTTTGGTGTATGTGTGTGTGTATGTGTGTTTGGTGTGTGTGTGTGTGTGTGTGTGTGCGCCTGCCAGCCTGCCTGAAGCCTTTCCTGTCCCCCTGCTGTGCCAGTCAATGCTTGGTATCCTGGGAAGTTGGGTGGCAGTGTCAGCAGTAATCAGAGCTCTTTGTATCCAGACACACACACACACACACACACACACACACACACACACACGAGCTACAATCAGGGAATGTTCTTTTTTACTCAACAATAGCAGCTGTAATCCTCTCATCTCAATATGATGTTTAACCTGTGATTATGTTGGAGATTTATACACCTGGCCTTTGACTCGTTTTAAAATAGATTGTGTTAAGCCGGCTTTTATAGTCACACAGCTGAACTTGCACTTTTTGTCTTCTTTTTCTTTTTTTATACAAAGAATCAGGCATAAGACATGGCACACATATATGTGTATTACTTTCCTTATACCACCTACCACATACATACAACCTCACACACCAAATACATATTTCTACTAATTATATTACTATCATAATATAGTTGATAGATGCAAAATCACACATCAAATATCCATTTGATGGCCAAAGCAATGACCTGTAATCCCTTGTTGTGCAAATTCAGACAGGCATATCTTGACAAGGATAAAAGGGGGATGGATATAGCAAACTAAAGAGATGCATGACTCATGTAGGAGGATGAGAGTGATTTGATGTTAATAGAAAATCTAACTTGCAAATCCTCCCCTTCACAGACCATGATGTGCAGAATAAACTATTGGTGCAAAAAGAAAAACTGTCATAATCAATCCAGCTGCATGTGGACTAAATTGGTTGTGAGCTAACTGTGGATAATTTGCATTGATAACAATAATGTGTAAACCACACGGCACACACCCACAATCCACACATAGCACGGCAAAAATCAACACATTTTATTCCTGTATGGGAAAAGCTTATTCAAAAAGAGATTTATCACAAATAATTGGCATGTTTGCAGCACTATATAGAGAACATACTCCCATGGTTGTCCCTACTTGACTTGAATCCAAACACTGAAATGGTGATCAAATGTGCATGCAGTCCAATGAAGGAGCAGATTATGTGAACAGTTGCCTTCAACCCACGCTGCAAGGGAAGCTTTACAGTATGTTTTTGCGTGCATCACTCAAGTCACACTGGATTGTGGGTCAGAATCGCCCAAATAGCATGCTGATTTCAACACTAAAAGTCTCAGTATTTTTTAAACATTACTAAATCTGACCACACAAATTGGGACGTCCTTGATCTTTTTCGTACCATACTAAATAGCATAAGGTATGGGTATTGAACCGCAGGGCCAGTCTCAGCTATGTCTTACAAGAGAATGCCTCCCTGTAATTGGAACCAACTGTAATAATGAAGAGCCATATCATAAGGCAGAAGTCACATGAAGCAGGGAACGTCTGATACTGCAGAGCTGTATGACTGACATACTGTATGACACCGGGAGTGTTTTATATGTCCAAAAGCTGAGTTTGATGTGTGCCATTTAGTTTCTACACATGACGACGAAGAAGCACATAACCTGGGTTTATTTGTGTGTAGAACTATAGTGTATGTCACATCACAAATCTGACAAATTGACAAATCTCTGATTCAAGGTAATGGAGACGTGTGCGTGCAGGCGGCGCACATGTGTGCAGAGATAAGGGCAGAAACATAGAAAGCGGAGGTCAGGGGATCAGAAACGAGGGACAGATAAAGCTTAAGGTGCTGCTCATCTGTCTTCAAATAAAAGAGGCTGCAATGCTGGATGAATGGGAAATGTGGCAAGCTAAAAGAGAGAAAGCAGGATCAGTTAAAACCCCATACGAGTGTCATTTGAATCCATTGATGTGCCAGATCCGTTTTTCATTGTGTTCCTAGTATTTCCCTTCAAATTTGCTTCAGATTAGTAGGCTGTATGTATGTTGCAGTATATATGATTTACATGTTAAAAATGTAAATCGACTGTTTATTGTAAGGGTCTAAAGAGGACATTTAGTTTTTGCACACAATGCTTTGCTTTTTGCTTCCCACATTCATCTCCATTCAGTCACACATTAATTCATTTGGTCCCAATGTGGTGATTTCTTTGTCATCAGTCATGGCCTTGGTCTGGTTCCACCTTTGTCTGATTCTCTACTTTACATTGTCTAACGTGCTGTGTTGACATCACTGCTGCTGTGTGAATGGTATTAGCCCAGCTGACCAAAACAAACTGCAGCTTTGTCACCCAGTTGAACATAATTCGCTCTTCTCCACTCTGACTTGTTGACTAGCTAGCACACATATCGTACACTACAGAGCCTTGTGTGCCAAATGACACAACCTTGCTGTTGTTTTCTCGCTGGCAGCACAGGCTAAGGCTACCGATGTAATGTTAGACCCATTCACTGGGCTGATGTCAGAACAGTAAGACGACTGCCACATTATGGGGATGTTCTCTTTTAACAGGACAACCGTCTCGAACCTCTCTCTTTTCGCTACAGCTTAACATTAGAAGTATGTAGTTTCCATTCAGCAGGCATACAATCGGGATGTACTTTTACTTATCAATTTGCCGCTTCGTATATACTGTATAATTTGCATTGCTAGTGGTTTTCCCTATGTAACCTTTTTATTTTTAAGCATGCTGCATTTGACCACATGTATTGGGACATCCTTTTCAACTTTAATAAATAGTAAGGTATTGGAAGCGCAGTCCTACATTTTTCAAAGGCACACTCAAAATGGCTAAAACGACGATTTAAAAGACTTTTACAAGAGAAGTTATAGTATAAAGACTCATGCCACCTGCATTGTAACAATCATCCCCGCTCGCCAATAAATCACACAAAGACGTAGGGCTAGGGCTTAGCTTTTAACAGCCAGAAATAAACTGAAAAGCATCAGCGACACACACACACACACACACACACACACACACACACACACACACACACACACACACACACACACACACAGAGAGAGAGACACACACACCAGCTGCACTGACAGAGGGAGAGATGGCTGAATAACACATGCACATATGGCAGAAACTGCACAGTCAAACAATTCCTGGGAGGCCGACCAGGAAATGAAGGCTATAGTCTTTTATCACTGTCCCAATCATTGCCACCCCCCAAAAACTCTCCCTCTAAAAGATCATCTGCGCTGCATGCACGAGTGTGTACCGCAGAAGCAGATGTGAGCGGAACCATCGACCCCCTTTAAATAAAGCACCACATCCATGCTGCCTTGACTATTGCTTAACGCTAATGATGTCAACATCCACCTGTTGCTATGGCGCTTAGCCCTGCCCCCCTTGGTTGGGATAAACAGGCACAGGATTGGGGGTGGTTGCTTGCCCAGCATTGGCACAGCATTGCAACAGCAGCTGGGCATGTGGAGTAGTTTTCATCTGGCAAGGGCTTAATGAAAAAGCATAGGAAAGTTAAAGTCCACGCCGTGCCAAGCGATTCTCTAATAAAAGTGGAGCACTTTCTCACGATGGATAACTACTTCAGAGTGTGGTATAAGTTATCAGAGTCTAGCCACTGGACTGACAGTAAAGAGACTGACAGGTAGCAGGACATGTTTTGACAGCTAAAGCCTTCAGCAAAAATAATCCCCATTGAAAACTTGACATGTTAAGGCCAAAGCCCACCCTGGATGGAGCACCAGCAGCCCTCTCTTTCCTCACTAAATACTGCATGATAGTCAGTTCAGTGGGCTTTAAGTGTGTATGTTTGGCCCGTGGGTATATAAGTACACCTATGTGAACTTAAATGTAGTGTCTGCATGTGAGTGTGTGTGTGGGAGTGCTTCCTGTCTGTGTGTATACTGTATTTTGTGTTTCCTCTCACACATAGGGAAAGCACAATGACAATGTAAAGGTTTGTTCTTCCTGTATGGGGAAGGCTGGGGAAGTCTACCAAGGGGAACTCTGGCCTGAGCAGAACTCCCTTTTTCCCCTCACTTCTATCCGTCTCTCTCTCTCTGTCTCTTTGTCTCTCTCTATCTCTCTCTCCCCCCAACGACTCTCCTTCCTCCCTCCATCCGCTCCCTTGTTCCTTGTCAGCTGGTGGGGAGATCCAGATGTGAAGGGGGGACTTGGACAGGAAAAGGAGATGGAGAAACAGAGAGAGAGAGAAAGAGAGACACACACACACACAGAGAAAGAGAGAGAGAGAGAAATTCACATCTCCCTGGTGACAGACTTCATTGTCCAAGACCTTTTTGGACAAGCCATTCGACATATAAACACACAAACAATTGTGCACACCAAACAATAGAGTCCCTCTAGACGACAAGGCCCAATTGTGTATGTGTGTGTGTGTGTGCCATCATCTGGGGACAAAGCAAAATCAATGAACATCTTGCAGTGGATTTGGTTTTGGTATTTATCTAGCGTATGTACTAAAGTGGGGGGGGGGTCTTGGTCGGGCACGAGGATTTTGTTCTCATTCAGAGAAACCGAGGAGGAAATCAATAAAGGGCCTGTGAAGGTGACGACAATCGGGGTGATGCAGCAATATACACCGGAGTCTGTCTGTCTCGGTTAAATTCTCACATTAATAATATTGTCTGCTTGTAAAACAGGATCGAGTAATTACATCAACGTGATTGACGCGCCACTAAGAGATGACAAATTACTCCAGACTTTCTCAAATGGCAAACACATGTTAGTGAGTAAACAGTCCCACACACACACACACACACACACACACACACACACACACACACACACACACACACACAGCCACGTGTATTAAGTTAATAGAATGAGTCAGCAGTAAAGGGAGTTCAGTCATTCAGAAACGAGAGGAGTGCTAGAAAGAGCGCCCGACTACCACAGCATTTCTCTCGCCAGCTCACTCACTCGTACAGAAGTTTCTCTCAGCTCTTTTTCACAGCGTGGCCAAACTTCTGTCTCGATTAAAAAAAAAAGTTTCACATTAAGAATCAAACTCTGAAACATTAGGAAAACCATGTTATGAGAGAATTTTTATGAATGAGACAATTCAATCTCTATACCGACAAAACAAATCCCCCCCAATTCAAAATGTCAGTAGTACTCACCGGCAAGGCAGCTCCAATCTTTATCCTATAGTCAGTCCTTTGTAGGGAACTTAACTAACACAGACTGAACTCTTTGAGAATGGGAGCAACAAGTAGTGTAACAGTGGCGAGAACAATGCATGTCTGCCCGGAGTGCAGCAAAAAACGCACAAGCAGCGGAGACACACAGAGGTCCAGTCAACAGGCTCACTCGATTGCTGCTCACATGGGACGGGGAAAGGAGGGAGGGCGGGAGGGAGGGAGGGAGGGTTTGGCTATAGGATACAGGGCTACAGTAAAGTGGGATTTGGCAGGGTTGTGGGAGGGATCTCATCCATCCCTCCACACATGTCTTCCTCTTTTTCTCTCTCTCTCTCTCCCAAAATGTTTCAGAGAGTCTCGCATTACCTACTTGCCTGTTTTTAAAGTGAACTTTGTCTGGCCTGCCTCTATCTATCTATCTATTGGTCCACTTCCCTCTTTTTTTCCCCTTTGCAATCTCATTTCCTTGTCTCTTTTGTTCTTATCGTGTTTTTCCGCACACACCGCCCAACGCACACATGTATACAGTGTCCCCTTATTGTCCCTATTATACAGATCTGAATGGGCACTCCTTCAAAATAAAAGGTGTCTTCCTGTGAAAGTCAGGAATGTTTGAGCCACACCTAGGCAGACACACCTACTTGGTGCCTAAAATAAGCCACACACACAAACCGTGTTTTACTCTTCCATGAACATATATACAAAGTGCAGGAGGATATTCTACTATTTGACTCATTTGTCTGTAATGGTCACGCATGCAAACATAGCAACCGAGCAGAAAATGATAGGGCTCATTCAAGGTTTTTGGAACCCTCTGCCTCTCTCCTTCTCCTTCTCAACCCCCCTTTCTGATGTCACTCGTTCTTTCTGCCTTTTCGCTCAAAGGCCCTAATTCACTAGTGTCCCAGATACCCACTACTGTATACTGGGAGGAAAAAAGCAAGAAAAAAAAGAGTCAGAGAAAAGAGTAACCGGATCCAGCTAAGAGCAATAATTATTTGAATGAGTCACTCAGCAGTGAGGTTTGAGGTTTCGTCTTTTTCAATGTTAATTCGGGAGAGGGAGTGAGTGACCGACTAAGAAAAAGAAGAGAAGAGGGGGGGGGGGGAAATATCATCCCATTTTTGGAACACTGCACCTCCTGAGGACTCCCTGGGGTCGTGGGAGAGGCGGAAGGAGAAATAGGGTGAACAAATGAAAAAAGAAAGAAGGAAAAAGCAAAAGAGAGGGGGAATGGAGGACCAGGGGAAGACAGACATTGGGGCTTGGATAGGTACCAGAGCAAATGTCTTCACTTCATCCCAAAAAAATCTGCTAATAACATACTGGGTACAGCGCTCTTCCACACACACACACACACACACACACACACACACACACACACACGCACACACGCACACACGCACACAGGCAAATAAGAAACAAATTGCAGACATATACAAAGAGCACACAACCAACACTGGAAATGCCCTATAACCTCATCCTTACCCTCCTAACCCGCAGTCGGAGTTGATGCGCAACTCCTAAAAAATGTAACTACTCGTGAGAGATACAGTGCCATGTAGAGAGACAAACAAGAGCGGTGATTGGTTTCGAATGGGGGCTGCTTGTGTGTTGGAATAGTTTCCGAGGCTGGTGGAGAATATTGACAGACAAGAGGGAAAGCGTGATGCAAGCTGAAGAAATGCTCAGTTTAATGGGCTCGTCTGCTGCATTGTTAAGTGATTTTCAGGGGAAATCTTAACCATGCCTTAACTGCTAAGGAGATTAGGAAAAATCTGATTAACTCGGCTTCTTTAGAGACTAAATAATTGCTTGCAAAATGAATCAAAGAATGCAAACGTGATAAGAGTGGGCAAACAACTACCACCATTTGAGTGGAACAAACACATTGATGGACATGCATCAATTCGTCTTAGGCCCATGGACAGTACTACTTGTCCTTGTTTAATGAATGTGGTACATAGCTCAACTCTGTAGATGCTGTTGGGGCTTGGTGCAGCCTTCACTGCAGTCTCCAGCAAGCCAACATCTGTATACCTGCAATCTAACCAAGATGCTTCTCATAGTCAGCAGCTTTATCAAAACAGCATTGCGATGTAGTGATATCAGTCAAGTGACACTCTCTGACCCAACCTGTATATCTCTGGCATAAACTAATATCACAGCCCAACCTGCATCCTGTTTAGACCTGTCCGCGCAACATTTAGAGAAGGAAACTTAGAGCGAGGGTTGGTGTAAACACACAGTGGAGGAATTGCACACAAAAAATGCAGAAAGAGACTCGCAAGGCATGCAGTGTGGGCCAAGATATATAAACAGCCAGTATATAGGGGCGTGTATACACATAGGGAACACTGAGAAAATGCGGTCAACATTCTCTGCTCAAGTGACTGGACAGCACATTTCCTGTCTATGTATTAAGTCAAATATGTTTTCTGAGCCAGGCAGTTTGCGGATACTTTGTATAAAGCCATCTGGTTAGATCAGTCGGTTGTTATCACGTTGGAAATCTTTATTCCCTG